>CATIWO010693380.1:0-11684 GCA_949673435.1 Macaranga tanarius | reverse complement strand
ATAATAATAATAATAATAATAATAATAATAATAATAATAATAATAATAATAATAACAATAATAATAACAATAATAATAACAATAATAATAACAATAATAATAATAATAATAATAATAATAATAATAATAATAATTATTATTATTATTATTTCTGTTAAATTATCAATTCTAAATTCAATTCTTCGTTTTAGTACAATTTAGATCAGTTTGGTATAATTCGGAGCAATTTGGGATAGACCTTGATTCAAAAATTTCAAAATCTTTGGACCTGTGCCAATAAAATTTTTTTGTAACAGTTTGGTTCGGAGAAAGTCATATGGTCAATGGAAATTTTCAGTTTGATTTTTTATGCTCAACCCTAATATCAAGTATAAAATCTAGCTGAATTTTGTTAACGTGCTAATTAGAATTGTCTAAATTAATTTATATGAGCTTCACATTTAAGTTCATCATTTTGATTAATTATAAAAATGTTGCTCCATTTTTTGGTGAACTGGGTTTAGTTTAATGCGAGCATACTAGAGGAATTATTTTCTTAAATGAAAACCTGACTTCTTTAAAAAAATTGTGAATTCCCAACCTCAATTTGCTTGAATCCCAACAAGAAATTTGTAAACTTGGCAATGTGATACAAATAGAAAAATTTGTATAAATTAACTAAATTGAAGAGCGAGAAATTTTTTATATTAAAGCAGTATTTGTAGACTAAATAAAACGTGAAAAATTGTGAAAACAAGAGCTATTGAAATCGAAAATTATCCTAAAGATAAATGTTTGTAATTTGATGATTGTTGATGATGATTGGTGTAAATTTGTTGATGATGATTGGTTATTCTCTTGTATTGTTCTTTCTCTACTGCTTTTATAAGCAAGCTCTTCGTTAATTTTTTTTTCAATTAATCTTATAATTAATTTTGTTACTTGTAGTCTACTTTTTTCCCGTCTTCTTCCGTAATTCTTCAATAAGTTCTAGAATATTCATGTGTCTTCTCCAATCTTCAACTCTAACCTTTCTTTATTCTTCAGCTCCTTAGCTATAACATTTAATTACAAAATTCTATAAGCTTCAACTTCTTCCTCCTCAAAGATTCTTCAAAACTTTCCTAAGTAACCTGTAATATAAATTCTAGAAATTTCTTGGGCTAGGTTTTATAATTCGTCAATGGGTCATAAATTTTTTATTTTTAAGTACAAACAATACACTCGCATATAATTAGTTTTGATCAAGTTCATAACTAATTATATGGACATGTTTATGTAAGCTCCATTTAGTTCTTCCTCTCTATTTTTCTTTTAAATTTCAAAAAGTTTATACCCACTCTTTTTCAAACTTCAATTTCATAAGAAATTTATTTTACAAATGACTTTATTTTTTTTTAAAAATCAAAACACCCATATTAATTTTTTTAAGATTTGAGCACCCTAAATCATCTTCTTCCGAAGGTAGGTGTTGATTTTTTTTCACCATCTCTTTCTCTTCAAAATTGCTCCCTCATTTTTCTTCCAAATCCTAATTCTTTTACAAATTCACTTACCCATCACTTATTTTCAACAAAAATCATAAGACCCATATTAATTTTTATCATTTTCTCAAAATTTCAACCACCCATGTGACCTTCTTCATCTCTTTTCCTTATTTATTTTTTAGAAAAAATGCCAAAAGCTCATAAAATCACTTGCCCATCCTCCAAAAATCACAAAACTCAAACTAAATTTATTTATTTTCCATTACATCAAATAAACAAAAAATTTCAATTCAATTTTAGATATTTTTCTTCTTCTTTCCCATCATCACTACTCATTACTATCACCATTTTATTCCTACTATTGTCTTGCTTGCCACCAATATCGCTGCTCCTACACAAGAAGCTGCAACATCAACTAAGCCTGAGATCATTCTGTATGTTGCTACCATTCTTCACAAGTCTGAGTTGTTAGCTTATGGAGCTCCGCCATCAACTGGACCACACCTGCTGGTCCAAAAATCATCACTTCATCGGCTTGCTCCCAACCTTTCATTACTATCGTTGTTGCTTCCTCACCATCCGACTCTTTGCCCATCATTAGAGCTTCAGCAATCGTTGTCATCATCTCAGCCATCGCTAAAGCACCAACCTTCAATCTTGGCCTCATCTGACTTATCACTACTCATCGTGTAATGTTGAGGATGTTGTCCCCTCATCCTGCTCATTTGGTCCTTCCCCAAGTTAAGGTAACACCGGTCACCACCACCTATATGGATTTCAAGATTATTTTTCAAGCTCCATAAGCAATTTTTTAAATAAAATTCTAAAAAGTAAATTCCATCCTCTGCTTTTGTTTTTTGCTTGGGGATTTGATAAAATTTGTTAATTTAGTTGGATGGTGTTGATGCTTCAAGTTTGTACTTGATGCTTGCAGCATTTTATGTCTTTTGAATGAATTTTGTAATCTTGGGTTGTTGCATTGATGATGATGATATACTATAGTATCAAAACTTACTGTTGTCACTTGTTGCCTCGATGCTTAAAGCAAGCACTGCTTTTTTGTCTTGTATTCCTGTAAATAAAATTCAATACTATTGGTGATAATGTGCTTATGAAATGGCATTGTTGTTTCCATTTATTGTTTTTGGGAAATTGCAAAATTGGTGCCAAATTGCTAAATGAAATACCAAATTGGTGTAATTTTACTTGAGGCATCTTGGATTTTTGTTGAAAATATTTGATGGTCTACATATTAGCCAAATTTTACAAGCTTTTTTTTAGTTACAATTTAGTGAAATTAAGCTAAAACATGCTATTTTCCCAAAGCAAAATGTATTGCTTGAACTATGCCTCAGTAATTTAAGTTTATTTTTAGACTTGATTGACCAAAGTTAATTTAATGCCTTAACACCTTCATTTATGCTTTAAAAATTGAAATTTTCCAATGAAATTCATTTTAGCATCAAAGCTCCAAAAGAATTCCTCAAAAAGTGCTAACCTCAATTTGCAAAACCACTATCATTTTCCTTTAAAAATTTAGGCTTTAAAAGAATTAAGTTGAAACAAATCTAAATTTAGGTTTTTCACTAGAAGATTTTTCCTTATTTTAACCGAAATTTGATGTAAATTTCTTGATTAATGCTTATAGCCAATTATTTTAAGTTTTTAAATTCATTTTCAACAAAAATCTAAATCAGCTCATGATTTAAGAGGTAAATCCCAAAGAAAATTTGGCAATTTTTAACATAGCTTAGACTTTAATTTCATCATTATTCCTCAACAATTCTCTTGGGAATTTTAATGAATTTGCCTTCATTTTATTGTAAAAAGTAATGATGATCAAATTTTTATAAGATTTCAAGGTTAAATTTCACATTTGCCAATTACTTGGCATAAATACCAAGTTTAGCTACTTATTTGCACAGTGGCTTTGCAAAATCCTTAAGGCAATCAACATGTTATTATATTAATTTTTTTATTATACCTTTATTGCTTGTTACCTGTTTGTTTCCTTAAATAAATTTTGGCAATTTTTCATTTTGCATTATTGAGCCAAAACTAGTCAACATAATGATTTGTTTGAGGAATGCCTTGATGCTTTTCTAGGAAAATTACTATTTTATGCTTACTTCATCACTTCATGCATTCTTGCTTTAACTTCCTCAAGATTTTAAGCCAAATAAAATTTCTTTGCTTATTTTGGCCAAATTAACCTTAAATTCCCATGACCGTTTTCAAATAAAATTATAGAGCCATATCTTTAAAGCTTCATAAAATTTCTTTAAGTATTTTTAAGCTTGTTAATGCTTAAAATAATAAATGACCTCAAAAAATGCATTATGCATCATTAAATTGTCAAGCCATTTTCTATGTATTTGCTATGAAAATGAATATTTCTTTGCTTTTCCCTTGAGGATTTGTTTTATATTCATTTAATACCCCTTTATCAACCATTCTATTCAAATTTCCATAGTAAGAATGTCAAATTCTTTGGCTATTAGAATTTTTGGATAATTACTAACTTTTATACCATTAATCATACCATACGTGCACCGCAACCATATATTACTAATAAAATAAAATATCCAATTTGCTGTTGAAATCTCATCAACACATTATTATTCCCAGCACTTATTCACACACCAAACAAATACACTAAAGAAAATATAAAATACACCAAAACTTACAAAATTTAAACTTTATTTATTTAAAGTAGTGGCTATCTTGCATACTTTTAAAATACAAAAAGTAATATACTACCATTATATTTACTAAGTAGCAAATTCTTGGACTGGGGCCAGTTACTTAGCTTCTATTTTCCACATAGTGGTAAATATTTTTTTAACACCACCTCCTTTGCTTATACTTAGTAATATTTTAGTATAATCCTATGCAAAATAATCCCTCTTTAATCTCAGTGTTACATTTGAATCCACTAAAATAAAGGCATTGAGGGATTTTTTTTGTCATTAATAGTAATTTCAACTAGTAAAACCACTATTGTATTGGTTAACTCTCCTATAAAAGCTGAAACAAATATGTCAATTACAACTGGCTTTATCATCTCTAGAGATGACTTCTAAAAAACCATACTTTTAGGTTGATTCGGTCTAGTGGCTTGAATTATTATGCCATTAAATTGATCTTTCATGCTACTCAATGATGTTTCCCTTGAGTGTTTTGAATTTCAATGATATCTTCCTCAGCCTTTTCTTTATTTAAAATTGAATGCTCTGTAGCTTTAGGTCTGAATTTAGATTTAGCCTCAGGTTAGATGTCCTGATCCTTTTATCTTTTAGCTGCCTTTTTACTTTGGAGTCTCCTCTTTTGTGTGGGGGTTAGAGGTTGAGGAAACTTCTTATGCTCCACCCTAGGCCATTGATGGAGTAGGTGGTGGCACTACAAATCCTAATTACTTTTTGTTGAATCTTAGTAGCGGCCTTCTGTTATCCCTTCTAGGCTTATGTTTGTAACTATTTTTATATATAGATGGTGTAAGGGGCCTTATCTTTGGTGTTGAGAACCTCCTATGAGGAACTAGTTTGTAGTGGCTTCCAAACTTGTTTGGATATATATTGGAAGGTTGAATCATCTCTTTCTCTCTATTTTTCTTGTACAAATCCAACAGATCCACATTGATAGAGTTGATCGGTGTAATTGGGGAAAGTGGATCTTCCTCTATGGGCACTACCTCATTCTTTTCTATATTTAAGTCTACTCCCACCCTTAAAGGCTGAGGAGAAGGCATATATGTCTTAGAAATTTGCACTTGGTTTTGAAGAATTGGTACTTGACCCTTAAAATCTACATTTAGCCCTAGAAAAATTATAAATTTTCTTGAGAAAATGTTGTTTGTCCTTGAAGAAGTGACATATGGGCTTAAAGAATATTACCCTTGAGCCTCTCCCTTATTTTCCTTGTTATCTCCATGAACCTAAACTCCATCAGTTAATTTAATAGTAAATGAATGTCAAATTCTTTGGCTACTAGAATATCTAGATCATGTTATCTCCACGAACCTAAACTCCATCAGTTAATTTAATAGTAAATGAATGTCAAATTCTTTGGCTACTAGAATATCTAGATCATCACTAACTTTTATACCACTAATCACACCACATGTACACCACAACCATACATTACTTACGATAGAAAATGTCCAATTTGTTGTTGAAATCTCATCAACGCATTATTATTCCCAACACTTATTCACATACCAGATAAACACACTAAAGCTTGCAAAATTCAAACTTTTATTTAAAGTTGTGGCTATCTTGCTTACTTTCAAATTTAAAAAAGCAAAATATCACCATTATATTTATTAAGTGGCAAATTCTTGTCCTAGGGCCAGTTACTTATTTTATTTACTTAGCCTTTATTTCCTACATTGTGGGAAATATTTTTTCAATACTACCTCTTTTGCTTAGACTTAGCAGTATTTTAGTATAGTTTTATGCAAAATAATCCCTCCCTAAGCTTAGTGTTGCAGTTAAATCCACCAAAATAAAGGCACTAAGGGATTTTTTACCATCAATAATAATTTCAACTAGTAAAACCACTATTGTATTGGTTGGCTCTCTTGTAAAAGTTGAAACAAATATGTTAGTTGTAGCTAGCTTTGTAAACTATAGAGATGACTTCTCAAAAACTACCATTTTAGGTTGATCTAGTCTAATGGCTTGGATTGTTGTGCCATTAAATTAATTTTTCATGCTACTCAATGATGTTGCCCCCCGAGTGTTTTGAATCTCAATGATATCTTCATCAGCTTCTTGTATTATCATGAAGTCCTTTTTATTTAAAATTAAATCCTTTATAGATTTAAGTCTGAATTTAAATTTAGCCTTAGGTTAGACCTCTTGATCCTTTTGCCTTTTAGCTGCCTTTTTTCTTTGGAGTCTCCTCTTCTGTATGGAGGTTAGAGGTCGAGAAAACTTTTTGTGCTTCACCCTACGCCACTACTTGTTTGATGGAATAGGTGGTGGCACTATAAATTTTGATTACTTTTCATTTAATCTTGATGGTGGCCTCTTTCCATCCCTTATAGGCTTAAGTCAGTAACTATTTATGCATATAGATGGTGTAGGGGACCTTTTATCTGGTGTTAAGAATCTCATATGAAGAATTAGTCTCTAGTGGCTTCTGAACTTATTTGGATTCATATTGGAAGGCTAAATCACCTCTTTCTCTCTAATTTTCTTTTTCAAATCCAACGGATCCACATTGATAGAGTTGATTAGTGCCACCAAGGAAAGTGTATCTTCCTCTGTAGGCACTACCTCCTTTTTTGTATTCAAGTCTACTCCCACTCATAGGGACTGAGGAAAGGGTATATATGTCTGGAAAATTTTTACTTGGTCTTGAGGAATTGGTACTTAGCCTTAAGATTCTGCATTTGATCCTTGGGAAATTATAACTTTTCTTGAGAAAATGTTGTTTGCCTTGAGGAAGTGGTATATAGGCTTAGGGAATGCTGCCTCTTGGCCTCTCCCTTACTGAACAATCTTTTAATTATGAATTATAAGTTAGGAACTTGACTTTGCCTTATCATATCCATGAACCTGGTCTCCATCAGTCAATTTAATAGTAAATGAATGCCCAAGTTCCTTTTGGGATTGGGAAATTATTCTGGCCTCCTTGCTTCAGTTAGCTTTATTCATTTTGGTAAATGACTTTATTATCTCTTATAAATTCTAGTTAACAACATTATTCATTTACTAGAAAGAATTTTACATAGAGGCTTGAAGAGAATTATTCATTTGTAATATTGAGTCTTGAATTTACTTTATTTATTCTAAGAAAATAGCTTGGGCATCAGTGCCCTCACCAATAGTAGTCATAACATCAATGATTTTTGAACTTTGTCCTGTATAGCCAAAAGGTATAGATTTAAAAGGTGCCTCAGTCTAAGTTTGATCCTGAGGCGCCGAGCCTTCATAAGTTTAATTCAATAGGCCACCTATTTCTACAAGCGAAGTGATTGAATTACCAACCCAGAAAGTTTGTATTTTTAACTTTTAAAGCTTATCATCTTGTTGGAATGTTTTCCACCGGGTGTGCAAAAGATTGTTGCTTCATTTTTTATGAATCAGGTTTTTTTTAACATAAGCATGCTAGAGGAATTATTTCCTCGAATGAAAACTTGACTTTTTTTCAAACAATGTGAATTTTCAAGTGCGTTTACTATAATTTGTTTGAATCCCAATAAAAAATTTACAGACTTGGTAGTGTGATAATAAGAAAATTTATATAAATTGACTTAACTGAAGAAGAAATTTTTTTTGTATTAAAGCAGTATTTATAGGCTAAATAGAATGTGAAAAATTGTAAAAACAAGAGCTATTGAAATTGAAAATTATGCTAAAAATAGGTGTCTGTAAATTGATGATTGTTGCTGATGATTGATATAGATTTATTAATGATGATTGGTTGTTCTCTTGTGTTGTTCTTTCACTATTGCTTTTATAAGCAAACTCTTTACTTTTTTTTTTCAATTAATCTTGTAATTAATTTTATTGCTTGCAATTTACTTTTTCCCCCCAGCTTGTTCCTTAATTTTTTAATAAGTTTAAGAATATTCATATGCTTTCCCTAAGGTTCTCAGCTCTTCAGCTCCAGCCTTTATTTATTCTTCAGCTCTTTAACTACAACATTTAATTTCAAATTTCTAAAGTTTTAATTCCTTCCTCCTCAAGGATTCTTCAAAACTTCCCCAAGTAACCTGTAATACAAATTCTAAGAATTTCTTAGACTGGGTTTTGTAATTTGTCAATGGGCCATAAATTTTTGATTTTGGGTACAAACAAAAAAATATATTAATTTTTAACTTTTTTTGCAATTTAAATATAATTTATCATCAGTAATAAATTGATACATTATTTTGTAATTTTTTGAATTTCTTTTAAAATCAGTTGAGGAAGTTATAAATATAGTGATGATATTTTTACATTTAGTTTATATTATGTAGTTAAAAATAAAATTTTAACTATTATAATAATTAAGAATTAAAAAAATTACTAAAAAAATTTAAAATGACCAAACACTACACTTGATCAACATAAAATGTCCAGCTTAGGCTTAGTATAGCCATGTTTATAGTTTTGAGAATTTTATTAATACTATTTGATAAAATTTAATTATAATTACGAGGGCAATTCATATCATCAAGATATTCAAATTTTAGCCATTAATCATTAACTAGTGATTAATGATTTATATTTCTTTAGTTTAAATAATTATTTTTAAAATATTAAAATAAAAATTACTATCCAAAGTAATATATGGATTGAATTATAATTTTGATAGATTATTCAAAATTTTTAGATTTTATTATATAAATTGTTATAATTTGATATAGATGAAAAATATTTGTTCTCATTCATTGAAAATAATAAAGTTGGTACAAAGATATGTAGGGATTTATTACATAGATAAGATTTAGATTAAACTAAAATAATATATAAATAAACTACATGATATAATAAAGATTATTATGACAGATACAAAAATGAGAAGTTACATAATAATGACCTAAAACAACAACAAGATAATAATAAGTGTTTATTATTCTAACAGACCCTCTCTAGCCTTTAAACTCTTTAAATAAAGTTTGTCAACTAAAAAAGAGAAGCAATTGCAAGAAAAAGGCTTGGTAAAAACATCTACCACTTGATTAACTGTTGAGAGAAATCTAAGTTTAAGTTGTCCTTATCGGGAAAAATTTCTAAATTAATTAAAACCCTAGAACTCAATCTCATGTTAAATCAATTAAAAAATTAATTCATGATAGCGGAAGCGTACTTGAATTCATAGTGCAATCCTTACAGACGTGCGGGCTAGCCTTTTAAGTCAGTACGTTTGCTCAGAGAACGCCTTGAGGCTCTACTGATGGGATATAGAAAGAAGCATAATAATTATCATACGTATGACTTAGGGACCATGACCATCTATATAAAGATAACAATCCTATTATCTTTTGGTATTTCTATTTTAGCCCATTATTAAAATAGAATTACCCTTTATCTCTACACATTAAAGGCCCATACCCTTAGATACATCAAAGCCCAAAATTATCCAAACCCAATTGATCACTTTTAAATAGGCTTAACCTTATATGACAGTCCACAATACATGAATATTGACATATAAGCCCAATATTAGATTAAGGATCCAACAATCTCCCACTTGGGCTATATGTGTAACCTTATAATCATGTATTGCAAAAATAACCATATGAGCTCATTTGTCTGTCATTATCAAAATGTATCTATAACCAATCCGGTCCATCAATTATACCAACATAAGATCAAAGCAGCTTTTGTTACATTTATTATAACTCGACTTATCAATGGTGACATATGTCGATATAATTGAATGACATGGATCATGATGTAGATGTGTAGCATGAAAATTTCATGTAATATGAACTTAATATGCCTATTTCCTACTAGTCCACTTTAAACCTTAGTGAGATCAAACCATACTAAAATTAGAGTGTGAATAAACCAAAAAATTTATTTCTGCAGAAGATAACCGAAATAACTGAAATCCATAAACTGCAATAACCAAAGAATGTCTATACTAAAGAGCATCTAAAATTACAAACTCCCACTAAAAATGAATATCCTTAAATAACATGACATCCATACAAGTAGTGTGCTCATAAAATACTTTGGGTGGCATTCCCTTAGTAAGCGGATCCACTATCATGGAGTTTATATAGATGTGCTCTATAGACAACTGTCCACTCTGAACTCTTTCCTTCACAACAAGAAACTTGATGTCTATATGCTTTGACTTCATCGAGCTCCTATTGTTACTGGAATACAAAACTGCTAACTTATTGCCACAAAATAACTTCAATGGCTAATACAAAAGAGGCGTCACCAAGATTTTTCATCTCAAAGTTCTTAGCCAAAAAGTTCTTAGTTTCATGCAATAAGCCTATATCATTGCCGGCAAGAAAAATGTCATCGACATATAAAACCAAAAAAATATACTTACTCCTACAGAACTTATGGTATATGCATTCATCAACTAAATTCATCTTAAAACCAAACGAGATGATCACTTGATGAAATTTGAAATACCATTGTCGAGATGCTTGCTTGAGCCCATAGATAGATTTCTTAAGTTTACAAACCATATTCTTTGGGTCTCCAGACACATAGTTTTCTGGCTATACTATATAAATCATTTCATCAATATTGCCACTAAGAAATGTTGTCTTTACATCCATCTGATATAACTCAAGATCAAAATATACCACCAATGCCATTACAATCCTAAAAGAGTCTTTTGAAGAAATCAGAGAGAAAGTCTCTTTATAGTCAATGCCTTCTTTCTGTGTAAAGCCCTTTACAACAAGTCGTGCCTTATATCTCTCCACATTGCCTTTCAAATCCCTTTTGGTCTTAAATATCCATTTGCAACCAATGGGTTTCACATAAAATCTCATACGTCATTGTCTCTTATGGACTTTATCTCCTCATTCATAGCATTAATCCACTTCTGAGAATTAGAACTTTCCATGGCTTGACGGAAATTGATTGGATCATCTTCCATCACTCCAATGTCAATCTCATGTTCTTGAAGAAATACAATATAATCATATGCTATTGCACTTCATCTTTCTCTAGTGGATATTCTTAATGGTATAGGTTCTTGAGGTGGTAGAGTTTGTTCCTCTGGAATAA
Organism: Macaranga tanarius; assembly: GCA_949673435.1. NCBI lineage: Eukaryota > Viridiplantae > Streptophyta > Magnoliopsida > Malpighiales > Euphorbiaceae > Macaranga > Macaranga tanarius. The sequence continues at coordinate 523 of CATIWO010693380.1, read as the reverse complement.
GTTATTAAATGGCATTATCTTGGTCTATTATGCCTTGAACAAAGTCAGGAATAGAATCCTAATTAATACCAATAGCACCCATGGGAACATTAATATATTCCTCTTCAAAGACAAAGTCTCTAACTCTGTCTCTCTTTGTAAACTCAACATCCTCAAAAGAACCGGGCATTTCCCGACTCAAAAATTAACTTGGTTGTGGGATCGTAAAACTTATACCTCCTAGATCTTTATGTTGGGTTACGGGCAGAATATCCCAATCGAATTGGAACGAGAACGCAGCGAAAATTAAAAATTTATAACCCTTAACCCACCAAGGATCACATGCGTTTCATAAAAATTGAAGGAAGGGTAAATGAAACTTACCTCTTATAGATCGATTCGCCAAGCCTTCAAGTACTATATCTTGGTTTATTCGGATCTTCAAAGGTGCTGCCTTTCTGAAAAATGACCACCCTCTACAAGTATCCACACACGAACAAACAAAACGAACGATCTTGTTGAATGCTAGTTCAAATTCGTTTTC
>CATIWO010693192.1:0-25783 GCA_949673435.1 Macaranga tanarius | reverse complement strand
GTTTAATGCATGATGTTTATGTTGCTCTCAACAATCACACATACATCCAAAAATTACCAAATTCACACAAACTCTTCATACATGAGTCTACTTTCAATATCAACTGAAATCACCAAATTATCACTTGTTGAGAATTAATTATAATAAATATGATAATATTAGGTCACACAAGGTGACAAAGTGAGCAATAAAATGTCTAATTCCTTTCCACCATCTAAACAACATTTTAGGCTCAGACTCAAAACTTAAGAGTTACAGAGAACTTTTTAAAGTTTCTCGAGAATTAAACAAAACTGAATTTGGAGCTCTATAGCTCGAGTTATAGCAAAAACATGGAGACTAAAATTTCAGTAAAAACAGAGCACGAATTTAAACCCCCCAACTTAATCACAACTCAATCAAAAATACAAATAGCTTACCAAGTGATGCTCTTGAATCTTGAAGGTTGCTAATTCCAGCCTAGACTCCAAATTCCACAGCCAAATCCACTCTCTCTCCTCACCAAATTCCTAGTTCCCTTTTGAAAGAAAATCAGTGTAACTTAGCTAGTTCAACAAAAGCTCACCCACCAACATTTTATGCATGGCCACTTGAGGAAGAAGAGGATAGAGGCAAATTTTATGATATTTATTGCCAAATATCCACTTAGCTCCTTAATAAAATGTCACTCTTCGCATCTAGTCCTTGAACTTCCAATTACTACACTTTAGTCCTTATTTTCTTATAATTTAGTCCTAAACAACACCCAATTTCCAATCTAACAATATCTCACCCTTACTATATACCCTTATAGGCCACATATAATTCAACAAGTAATTACTCACAATATGCATGGAATTCACATACTTCGGGCATAATAATTTATAATGCATCATATCCACTCTTATTAAATAATATAAAATAAAATGTATAAAATTACATGCCCCCACTTTGCAGACGTTACACAACAGTAGTAATTGTATTGTAATCAGCAGCATCAGCATAAGCAAAGTTGAGAGCAGAAGTAGGCAGCATGATCAAGAACTTGAAACATCAATCATTTCTTCAACTAAAATTACTGCAGAGCTGAGAGTAGAAGTAAGCAGCGATTCAGTTTCAACTAAAACAACTGTAGAGCTGAAAAATCAAGAACTTTCTGCTATATATGCTTTATTACATATTTAACACTGGATTCTTTTTTCCATGAATTAGAAACCATGTCATACCTGTCATTACAAACAAAGTTTATAAGCCAAGGAATGAGTCATCAGTCAACTTATTCTCCTACAAATTCTCCATTTGTTAATCATCCAATGGCCATTATACCACAAAGGGCCATGTAATAGTTCGACCTTTAACTTAAGTTATTTTTCTTTTTATTTTTGCGTATATGACTAGCATTCCACGCCATCAGTACTACGAAGAGTAAATATCCTTGGATGTTTCAATGGTTTGTTTTTGCTTCTTGGTAGACCTATCAAATAACTCCTTAATTTGAGGCCATTCTCAATTTGAAGTTTTCTTTTTTCAATTGCTTAATTTATTGTTCTAGGGTTTCTCCATTCACATTCACAAATGAGGAAGAAGAAGTACAACTCGCGCTAAAGAGGAAGAAGACGTTAGATGGTGATTTACGTGGGTCCCATTTTCTTTCCACATAAGCTTTTGTAAACGGTGGTTTCTGCCGTTACACCATGAGGAGCATGGATTACAGATTGTTGAAATTCTTGTGCCTAATTGAGCCTGAAAACTGTTTAGGGGCCAATGTGTTCCTGGGCATAAACATTAGGGGCTTTTTTGTACCTTTACCCAAAGCGTTTTAATCAAATATTCAAAATTTCAAATATCTATAATTTTACAACAATAATGTCGTTTTGTAGGTAATAACAAACAATTCAATAACCATATATAAATATGAAACGAGTCAATTTTAGGAATTTTAATTCCTTTTACCTTTACTAAAATAAAAGTAAAAGTAAAGTTTTTTATAGGTAATATTTTAAGAACTAGAAGTGTAATGATATTTATAATTTTAGGAGTTAAAAAATCTTTAATCTAATTTAAAACATATAACTAAAGACTAAAATGCAAAGTCAATATATTAGAATAAATTCTAGAATTTTTTATAATTAAAATTTTTATATTAAGGAGGACGTTAAATGGGGGTGATTACCCGTATATCGATGAGTAGATCACTCCCACTAGCTTATACTCCAATTAACTGATAATGAAATTAAATTGTAGATATGCTAAGCAGGCATGGCATTCAATGCGCACTCCCACTGACAACCCACTTCAAATCATCTTGGAAAAGAAAAAAGATCTTCAAGAATTTCACCTGCAAAAACAGAAAATTCTTGCATAAAATACGGTCCATCATGCCCCACAGTTCATACAAGAATCTTGCAGAAGAGAACAACAATAAACATACAATCCAGCTAAACCATTTTCTTCCCATCTTTCCCTCTTGTTCTCATATACACACATGAACGAGGAAAAACAATTGGAGGAAAAGATATATTAGAATATTGTGTTGTTACACTGGATTAGCAAGATAACTACATAAAAATAGCACATATGTGGATGCAATCGCCAAATACTAGTTAGGAGTTTCCCTTATCGCCTCCCCTTTGATTTTGAATCAAAATGATGCTTCTTCAACTTCTTCTTGCGTGGCAAAACAGCAGTACCGCTACTTCCTCTGAATGGCATCCCCATGAGGGCCAACAGCCTCTGCCCTTCTTGGTCAGTTTTAGCAGTGGTTGTAATGCAAACGTCCATTCCCTTTGGCTTACCAAGTGCATCAAACCTGATTTCTGGGAACACACTCTGGTCACGAACTCCAATACTGTAATTCCCATGCCCATCAAAGCTATTTGCATTTACACCTTGGAAATCCCGTGTCCTGGGAAGCCCTAGATTAATAAGCCGATCTAAGAACGAGTACATCACCTGTGCAATATAGTCAATGGGAAAACAACATACATAACATACAATTTATATAAAGCTCCAGAGAGAAAAGCTGCGGTAATTAAATAAGATGAAATCATCCATTTAGACCTCAAATTCACTGGATGTGATATGTGAAATTGAAGGCTTGTACAGTAAGTATACAATAAACAAAATGTTAGTTAATATATCAGTAGCAAGAATGCTACTTCCCATATTACAACATCACTATTGCCAATTGACTGCTGTTATTCCTAGCCATCATCAATACCACCTCTATCTTCAATATTATGTTGTCAGCATTACTGCCCCTGCACCAGAATCAACAGCTAATCTGTTGCCTTCACTTTTATCCTAGTTATTCCTAAAAGTATAATAATACCTCTATTCTAATTGTTTCCAGAACTCTAATACTTTTATTCTAGCCGTTACTAGAAGTACAATTCATGACATTGAACATCAGGCAATTTTGTTCTCTGGTGCCCTAAAGGATGCTCCCAATACAACTTCGGAAAGCTGCAAGCAGCTTTTCCCGCCAATCTATATCAAACAACATTATAAATCCCTCTCTTCCACTAAGGTAAAATGAATTGTGGCCATCGTTTCTAAGAAATAAACACTGATAGTCTTCAGAGTCTGATTTTCATCCCAAAAATCCATCTCGCATGCAGGAGAGGAAGAGGAACATGGATTATTCTGTGAAAGTCTTTACATCATTTAATACTATTCCCACAAAGTGAGAATAAGCAAGCAATGGCAATGTTGAAAATTCAGAAGTCCAGTTCCATGGAAAGGGCAGTAGAAGACAACTAAGGCACTCAAACTTATGACAGATCACAACTAAGAACTGAAACTAAGTGTAGAACATGCTCACATTTCCTCTGAGAGTAACAGCAATGCCCAACGGTTGACCTTCCCTGATCTTGAAGGTAGCAATGGAGTTCTTCGCTCTTGTCTTGATAGGTCTCTGTCCTGTAATTAAAGCCATATCATTCATTGCTGCTTCCAAACCCTTGGCATTCTGTGCCGCCTCTCCAATACCACAGTTCACCACCACTTTCTCAATTTTTGGAACCTAAACGAATTCAATGTCAAAGAAGTTTTATAAAAAAAAAAAAAAAATCATTGATCAGGTGAAACATAATAGGCTAAAATCAACCAAATGGGACCATTTAGAGCCAAGTTGTTTGAATTTAAACACTGGCCTACACTCATCCAATATAATCAAGCCAAACAACCTTATCCAAAACAGGCTATCTCTTTAACATCCAAATCGTTAGCAAAATATAAACTGCTCCATTATTAATTTCAACCTCAAAAATTCCCTTCACCCTATGCATTATAGCACACCAAATATTTCATTTTACAAAGCAAGTGGTTGAATTAAACTGAAAAATAAAAAGTAAAATTAAAACTAAAATGGTCACCTGGTGAATGTTACTGTATGAGAATTCCTCCATAAAAAGAGGTACAATCTTTTCAACGTAAGTAGTCTTGAGTCGATTGGTCTTTTCGGCTTCTGATTTATCCACAAGCACGATATCTGCCGTGGCTTTCACTGACAACATTCCATTGCCATTTCTAGGGATTCCGTACGGCACTCTAACGGCTGCCGCAGGTGAAATAATTGGGAATTGGCCACGAAAAAACGCCGCCGATGACTGTAATAGGGAAGGAGACGACATTGGAGCTGCCAGGTCTGTTCTTGTCCGTGTGGCTAGTGTGGAGTTTTGCTTGAAATTTAAAGGTGCTTAATCTTTTGGTTTTTAAATGGCCTTGGAGTTGAGGTTTTTTACGAAATTGCCAAATCCAATGAAACGATGAACTGAACGCCGTTATGGATGTTTTGTAATTATTGAAAACGTCTGAGTGTCTTTTATTTACAGTTTTTTCTTTTTGAAAAATATTGGATAAAGGACAAATTATAGGGTTAAAAAGGTGCTCACTGTTTCTAAACATAATAATTTTAAGGAAAAAGCCAGGGAGACATATAGCGGAAATGGTAAATACAATTTTACCTTTTTTTTTTAATTTTAATTATATATATATATATATATATATATATAAAAGTTTATATATTATGACATGACGGGTTCATTCAGTTTTTTTTAGATTTTAGATTTTGTCAATTTTATTAATTAAATAATTAATATATATATATATTTAATTATTTAAAAAAATTTCTTTCCCTCTAAAAATATTGGGGACAGAAACATCTTTTTACCCCCAACATTTTGTCTTCTTCTCCCCGCGCGTTATCGCGTGGGGATATATGTATCAACTCCCTAATTTTAAAATGTTTCTAAACATAAATGAAATAAAAATATTATAATTTATAAATAATAACATGAATGTATTTCTATAATTAATAAATAGGAAAAAGTTTATTTGCATGCATGAGAAAATGGTTTTTTTTTTTTATTCGGGATCCACATTGATTGTGAATTGTGTTTGTTTAGATTATATGAGTTAGCACACTTTTATAAAATTGTCATAATTTTGTGAAGGAGTGTGTCATGTTCATGACCCAATGTGTGCATGTGTTGTGTGTTTTGTTAATTTCAAAAAAAATGTATTTGCAAATGTGTGCGGCGTGGTGTCTCCCATTCACAGAAACTGGGAGTGGGCTGATCCTTCGGGATTCCACATTCCCATTGTGCGGTGTGGTCTCTCATTCACGGAAACCGGAAAGTGGACTGATCATTCGGGATCCCATATTCCCATTGTGCGGTGTAGTGTTTTCCATTCACAGGAATAGAGGAGTGGGCTGGTCCTTCTGGTTTTTCATTCACGGAAACCGGAAAATAGACTGGTTTTTCAGGATTCCAAATTAGTTATAGAGTGTGTGTTTGAGTTATATGGGTTAACACGCCTTTACAAATTTATCGTGGTTTTATTACCATTATTTTGTGAAAAAATAGTTTTTTTTTTTCATAATAAAAATTTCACTGAAGCAACTAATCCTACGCATATCTAATTCGGGCATTTGATTGTACAAATTAGATAGCATTATAAATAAGAGTAAGACTACATTTTTTCCTCTAATGTTTATACCGAGATGCACATATATTCTTTACATTTATTTTAACCATTTAAATACAAAATTATATTTTTTCTGTGTTCTTAACCCCTCCTATAACAGCATATGACTTGAAAATTAACTTCCTTTATGTTAAGCTGATGTGACAAATATTGAAAAAAAAAAAAGGATACCATAATATATATATAAAAAAAAATTTGTTTTATCTTCCCCTCGTTTCTGCGTGAAATTTAACAACATCAGAGTTCATATAAAGAATTTTGACTTGTTAGTAATTGGAATCAATTCCAAAGAGTTCATATAAAGAATTTTGACTTATTAGTAATTGGAATCAATTCCAAAGATTTACTTTGATTCGTATTTCACTTTCTCCTCACATATCATAAACAATTTGCAGTTAGAAAAAAAAAAAACAAAATATTCCAACCCAGCAAACTTCAATCACTAAAACAAAAGGATCTAAAAACAACCAAAGAAACATGCAAACATCTTCCCAACCGAAGAAACATGCAAATCGGTGGCCATAGATATTTCATAAAAACAAGTAACTACGTATATAACAAAAAAAAATAAAAACCAGGGCCCATCAGCACACTTGGTGGTGTAACAAAAAAAAAATCTTCAAGTTTAGGCTGCAAGAAACTTTTAAGTAAGAGGGTAACCAACAGCAAAGAGCTGTTATTTTCTCTAAAGAGAAGAAGAAGAAGAAAAAGGAAAAATCATCTCATCTTCATCCTCATATTCATCTTCTTCTACAACCACATCAGAATTCATAATCATCATCACTTAATTCTCCGTTTCTAAACGGAACTATCTCATCGTGCAGCCTCATAGCTACCAAACTAACCTCTTCGTCTCTAATCAAATACAAACCGTAACCTAAGTAAAGCTTCTGCAATTAAATCACAAAAACTACAGGAACAGAGTCGCTCAGAGATAAGGCAGAATCGAGAGGAAAGGTTTGAGTCAGTTATGGTTGGGCTCAATGCTAACCAGAGATAATGCAGAATTCAGAGATAACAGAGGCCATATAGGTGCATGGGTGGTAAGAGACAAAGGTTTGAGTCAGTTATGGTTGGGTTCAATATGCTAACCATAACCATCGGAATTTCTTTGAAAGTAGATGATTCTTTGATTTTTTTGAGCAACTCATAACCGGTCATTTCTGGCAAGTAGTAATCTGTAACAATGACATATACTTTCAAGCCTTGAATTGTTGTTGCTGAGTTTTTCTCTTCATCTAATAATCCAAGAATTGAATGGATATTCTTCCACTATCCACCACAGTCACTGCAACAACCAAAAAAAAAATCCTAATTAATTCAGAACTCCACAATCCAAAGAAATTAAACATCGGATTCAATCCATGGAAAAAAAAAAAGGCATAACTTTGCAGGGTGTAATTTTGAGTAAACGTTCGATGACTTTACGATTGACGAGGTTATCATCCATAGCTAAACACATATACTTCTTGGACAACTTCAAACGAAGATAGATTGAACCCGTCAGTTTTGTCGAAGGTTAAAAAACTACGCCATTACTTGCCATTGAAAGTGAAAAAATGGAGAATCAGTTTCTTTCTTCCTTTTCTTCTCCTTCTTGCTTTTTTTTTTTTTTTTTGAGAGTTCAATTTAGTCAATTCTTATGTTTGAGAAGGTAATAATTAAGAAAAGGGTGCTGATAGACGTGGCGTCGGTAGAAAAGACAAAAAAATTTGAGAAAAAGACAAAAATATTTTTCCCCCAAAAAGTATCAATATACCCTTTATTTAATTAATAATAAAAAAGTATATAATAATTAAAAAATATATATTTTAATTATTTAATTAAATAAATTGACAAAATTTAAAATCTAAAAAAAACTGGATCAACCCGTCCTGTCATAATTTACAAACTCATATAATATAATATATTTATTTATTTATTTTTGTATAATATAAGAATTATTTAATAATAAAAAATATATATTCTAAAAATATGAATTTTTTTTTTTTGGCTTACTGGAGACTAGGGCTGAGCAAAAACTGACCGGAACCGAATAACCGAACCGAACCGACCGGTTCGGTCGGTTACCGACTAAGTTTGGTTCGGTTTCAGTTTTTTAAAATATATAACTGACTGGTTCGGTTCGGTTTCAGTTTTCAAATTTGAAAACTAAAAATAACCGAACCGACCGACCCATTAATATATTTATTATAAAAATATTAAATAAAATATATTAATTAGATAAAATTATATATAAATATTAAAATTATAAATAAAAAATATTTTTTAAATTATATAATTAAAAAATAAGCTTAAAAAATTATAAAATTATAAATAAAAAATAAAAAATTTATTTAAAAAATAAAATTAGTTAACCGAATAACCGACCGAACCAAACTAATTCGGTTTAATTCAATTTTTTCTAGTTCGGTTCAATCAAAATTTTTCCTTTATCGATTTGGGTCGGTTTTGGTTGGTTCAATTTTGGTGGTTCTTTAACCGAATCAACCAAAACCAACTGATGCTCACCCTTACCGGAGACTATGAACGATGAAGTGCAACAATGGATTTTGGTTGTGGGATCCATTTCTTTCGTCATACTTGCCACGTCAGTATGATATAAACGGGGTTAATTTTTAAGTTATGTGCCATTATAGAAGGGGCTAAAAACACACAATATATATATATATGTATATATATATTTTGTGTTTAAATAATCATTTCGAACATTATCTATACATGTAAATAATACAAATAGCTTTATAGCTCTGACATTTTATAGTCTACTGTTCATCTTTGTCTTTGTCATTTGAATACTGGTTTTGGTGGAACAATTTTTCCTTTATAGTGTTTTCTATATATAAATAAATCTATCTTGTTTCATTATGTTAGGGGTTATGTTTTATTTTGTTTATGGTATGCAAACTTTGCGACATGATTCATGACTCATCACATCCAGAGCTTGAACCCTTCCAAATTTCATATGTGAAAGCTTCAGATGCCATTGAAGTGAAAGAGTTCAATCCATCTAAGTCAGGATCCATGATTCAGTCGATCTGGCTTTTGGACAGCTGGATTTCAATGATCTAGCAAGCCTCATCAGTTTATGAGCTGGGCTTGGATGACCGATCAGAAGCAGACGTCTGAATCAAGCCGAGAATGAGATGCGAAGGCAGTAACCAAGTCTTCCTTCTTTTTGTTGTTGTTTGTATTGTTTTTGTTTGGTGTTGTTGTTGTTCTTATTCTTCTTCTTTTTGTAGTTGTCTTTATTTCTGTCTGTAGTTTTCTTTCTTTATTTTTAATTTTTAAAATCCTCTCCCATTCATGGTCGATCATGATGTTTTGACTATAAGTGGTATCCTCTTTGGACACCCCTATGATATAAGAGATTCAATGTTAGTTTCATGTTTAGCAGCTTGTAGTTGTGCTATTAGTTGGAGTTAGCAAAGCCTGGGTTTGCTTTGTACTCCTTTTACAAGTTGTAAAGCTTATTTCTTAAATGATTTTATCATTCCGATTAAAAAAAAAAAGATGATTTTTTTATCAAAATAAATAAATAATAGATGATTTCGAGTATATATTACCATATATGTTTTATGTAAGCAAATTTGTGCTTCAAAATTCATTAAAATAAACAAGTATTACAATTATTTTTCCATAATAATAGTCTACAATTCAAAGCTACATGAAAAAGTACAAGTGCAAAACTTAATATAATTGATTCCCAATTTTATAAGAAATTGGAAATTATAGAAACATACACACATAAAGCTACTTGTTACGGTTTTATGCAGCTAGTATTATGAAATTTGCCCCGATTTTGTTGACCTAGGTCATGAGCTCATTGGTTCGTGAGAAAAGAGGCTACTTGAGTTCTACTCCTGTGCTGCTTCAATCGCCAGCCATTATCACCATTGAAATCCATATTTTAGTGTTTTCATTTTTATAATTTAAGTGTTTTACAGTATAATGTTGGTCACTTTCCATAGAGAAAAACTATCATACTTATAAATCTGTCGTCAATGTAAATAAGGGCTATGGGTGTGAAAAATTCAAATATTTGTGACCTTTTTCAGTTTTATTCTAACTTTTAATTTTGACAATAATATCCCAATTTAGCAAATGTTTGTCAATTTTAGCACAAATAAGTTTTTGGTCAAAATTGAATAAAATGCTAACGTGACATCTTAAGAAAATGTCAAATTTACCATTTTTAATATTTTAAATCTATAATGTTCTATTGGTATAAAAAAATTAAAACGTTCAAATTTTTTGACAATTTTATCTGAACTTTTAAATTTTGATAAAATATTTTAATTTGTTCAATTTTATTAATATAAATAATTATTTATTTAAAATTAAATAAAATATAGACATAATAATAAAAGAATTAAATTCACTATTGAAAATTTGTTAAATTCATAAATGAGTTTTATTATAATAATTTTAAAAATTAAAGTTATTTAAAGTATAAAAAGTATTACTTTAGATAATTTAAAATATTAATTATTTCATAATTATTTACTTGAAAGTAGTTAAAAATATCTAATTTAAAAATGTAAAAAAATAATTATCATATTTACCATATAAATATTTGAATACATACATACATGCAGACACACATGCACACACACATATATATATATATTTTTAATTTATTAAACAATAGTAAATTATAATTTTAAAAATTTATTACATGTAAATTTAATTTTTTAATTATCGTATCAATTTCTTATATTTAATTTTGATCAAATGATTTTAAATTGAAATATTTTTTTTAACATTAGAAATGGTATAAAATTGCCAAAAGTCACAAAAGTTTTGAATTTTTTTTTATGCAAATAGACTTTTATGGATTTTATAATATAAAGGGTAAAACTGACATTTTATAAATGCTACGTCAGTATCTTTTTGTTTGATTTTGACCAAATACCAATTTGCGCTAAAATTGCCAAAATTTGATAAAATGAGACATTTTTACTAAAATTAAAAAAATTATAATAAAGTTGCAAAATGTCATAAAATGTTTAAATTTTTTATACCAATAGAACTATAAATAAATATAGATAATAAAAAATTAAAAGAAGGAAAGGAAATTTGAAAGGGGTGATTACTAGTCAAAAGACCAGCTACACCCCTGAAAACTACAAATAAATCAAAGAAAAAAAAAATGAATGCGAGAAGTTTTTCTTAGCATTGACATATGGCTTTTTCAATTATTTTGTGTATTAGATACATGCTGGGGATTCTAAATTCAATTATTTTAAATTGCTAACTAGCTAAATTATTAAATTCAGTCACTTTGAATCTAGTTATATTTAATATAATATATATGGCATGTATATTCATATTAATTCAGAGAAAGATTTATTTGTAACTTACAAATGATAATTATGTTGATCCAGTTGTATTGCGAGAAATTGTCATATATTCCATACTGACATTAAATTAAAATAATAAAAATTTAACCAGCAATTATTAAAATCAGCTGGCAGGGGATGTTCTTATTTAAACTAAGGTATTAAATTTGAATTTCAGTAAACACAGTCACGTTATATAGTTGTTGTGAGACCTTTACCACTCTTGTAGTCTTACCCAAATCAATTTCGAATTAATCGGAACTCTTATAGCTGCTGAATATTGGGAGCATAAGATGAAATAATAATATTGATAATAATAATAATTCAAAAGTGTTAAAACTCAACAAACCAAATAGCTAATTTTAATATTTTTTATATTGTCGAACTAAAACTCGTTACCTCATTTATGAACTCTTTTTTTTTTTTTTTTTTCAAGAATCACTTTCGAGCTCTTCACTTTAATAAATTTCACATTTTTTGTAAATTAATGTTCATCTAGTTGCACTTGAAAAAAAAAAAAATATATTTGTAGGCTCTTCATTCAACCTATATTACACCTCTCTTTATAAATCAATTTTTACATATTTTACGTATATTTTCTTAAATCGATTTATTTATAATTTCAATTTTTTAATTTCTATTATGGTTTAAACTTGATCTCTACACTTTTAATCATTTCGTAAAAAATATTTTTTTAATTTCTTTAAATTTTTAAAAATATCGTAGACTTAAAACTCGAATCCTATATGAACTTGTCAAAAATATTAATTATAACAAAAAATTTATAATTTAGAAATACTGACAATGCTTGCAAACTCTAGTGATCTACATGAAATTTATCATTTAAAGGTTTATTTATTGGCTTTTGCTATAGTGCAAATGTTTGCACCGGTACAAATAAAATTACAACCGTTATATTAGTTTTTATTTAATTACAACCATTGGTTATTTTGGTGTATCAATATCTGTAAAATATATAAATGGTTACAATTAAATGACAATTAATTTAATAGCTAATAGTTTCATTTATTACCCACAAAGTTTAAAATACTCCGGAAGACTTTTTTTCCACGCGCCATTAAAAGAGTAATATTAATAAAGTGACATTTGTTTAAGTAAAATTACCGTGCATTTACATCTAAACTGTATTGACACTCATTTCAACTGTGGGATAAAATTTACCAGAAATGGACAAAAATCTCTCACTAGCAAAAGTCTGATTGGACAATTAGAGAGTTTAATTAGACCAACCGCCAATCTCTGCGAAGGCGCGTGAGTGTTACGTAACGAACATTTTTGTTTTCTTCCTACAGCTAATGCGAATGCAAAAATAACGTCATTTCTGCAAATCGTTTTTACCCCCACACGCCCTCTCATCTTAATCTCTCTTTTTATCTCTAATGCACAGATTCTCCGATCCGATGAACTGTTTAAAGATTAGAGATTGAACCCTAATTTTCCACTCTCTGCGGTGTCCTCTTTCTCTTCCGATCCATGTAGCTCCTCCTGTACCGTAACAGAAACCCTAATTTCTTTTCTCTTCGAGCTTCGTAGATTAGAACTTTAGAGCAAAACCCTAGAATTTGTCGTTTTACGATCTGTTTCGAGAGTTTCGGATGTCAAGAATTTGATTTCATCTGTGTTGATAATCTAGAGCAGTGATCTTGTAAGAGGATGATGAATTTTTTATTGGAGTAGCAGTGATTTTTTTTTTTTGTACATATAACTAGCGTTTCCAGCATCGGTTTTGGTGAAAATGATTTGGCAATTTTGTTAAGAGAGCTTTAGGATATCGAATCGAAGATTCTGGTGAGGTTTTATTGTGGATTTTAGTTGGATTAGAGGATGGATTAGCTTTTATTGCTTGATTCCAACTATTTGAATCCGATTGTATTGCGTTGTAAATGGGTGCTGGATAAGCAATCTAATTAATGGATTTTTGCTCGCCCTACAGCAGCCAAGTTTTCAATAATTTTATTATTCGGGTATAGAGTGACTTTGTTTTAAAGAGAGAGTTTCTGAAGGTGGGGGGAGGATTGATGTTTGTGTACTGTTAACAAGAGAAGCACAGTGACCAAAAAAAGAAAAAAAATCTAGCTGAGAATCAAGTAGTAGCAAAAATATGAGTTCAGAAAATGAAGAGCAGCAACATGGACTGAATAAGCATGCTGAAGGAGGATACGAATCACAAAAGTAATGCACTTCGCTTCCATATTTTATTTGCAATTTTATTTTCAACATTGACTTTGAACCCTGCTTTTCAGTATAGGTTTTTTTCTTTTCTATATTTACTGATTGAGGATAAACTGATACCCAGGAAGCCAGTAATTTCATATACAAGAGAATTTCTACTATCATTGAGTGAATTGGATGTCTGCAAAAAGTTACCAAGTGGGTTTGACCAATCCATTCTCAGGTAAGCTGCAGGTTACTTTCTCAAAATTATATTTGAAGATAGGGTTGCTGGTTTTAGTTGATAATGGTGGCAATGTTGTTTTCTTTTTGGAATTCTTTGAATCTCATTTTCTTTCTTCCACCAGTGAATTTGAGGATGCTCCACAGGATCGTTTCAGAAGTTCTGGTGGCTTGTCGTCGCAAGGTTATAGACGTAACGAATATGGTTCATCCCCACCTACTAGAGGGGATATGGGTAATTATTCAAAGGGCAATCATGGAAGGTGGGAAAGCCGTTCTTCTGGAAAGAGTGATCGTGACAGTGATTCACAATCTGATTGGGATTCAGGTTAGACTTCAGTTGTTATGTGTAGAATTGTTCTTTTGTCACGGGGATTGCTTTCTTTTATACTGGTTTAACTTTCTGTGATATCTTCACGAATTACATTGGAAGCATGACCTCAAACATCTTGTTATTGCCCAGTTTGTATAAAATAATTAGTTGTGATGATATTCAGCTAATCTTTGAAGCTCTCTTTCATTATTGGACAATAACTGGGGAAGCCAGGCAATTCATAAAATGTGGAAACTCTCATTTTCTTTGGCAAAAGGGGTTGTCTGTCTTGTTCCATGGAAAAACAAGCTGTTGATGATATATTTAAGGCAGGGAGAATTAAAGATTGGCTCTCATTTTGGGTTTAAATACTTTTAAAACCTTGGGACCGCCTATGATTTAGATACTAGCTGCTACTTTATCAAATTATCTCCTTAGCTTGTTTAGGAATATGAGAGCAGAGATAAGTTTCTATTTGAGGATTTGAGGAATACTTGGTTCTGTTTAAATGGAAATTAGGAGTTT
The DNA here is from genome assembly GCA_949673435.1 of Macaranga tanarius. Classification (NCBI taxonomy): domain Eukaryota; kingdom Viridiplantae; phylum Streptophyta; class Magnoliopsida; order Malpighiales; family Euphorbiaceae; genus Macaranga; species Macaranga tanarius. The sequence continues at coordinate 11,218 of CATIWO010693192.1, read as the reverse complement.
CAGTTAGCAGGACTGTAATTACCAATTCCAATTTTATTTCTGAAATATCTATCCTGAGAAACAGAGCTGGTTAGTGTTAAGAGAGGCTTGATAAATTTAGCTCTTTTTTTCTTTTTTGTGTCTTGTCTCCTTTTTCTAAAAAACTAATCTGGTTTGCTGTCAGAGGTTTCATAGAATGCTGAATTGATAGGTGTTAAGAATTAAGAGACATAAATTTGGGAGCAAATTTAACATCTGTGCAAGGAACTAAGGATTTAGGAAGTACTTGGTTTCATTTGAATGGAAATTCGGAATTGGGCTGGCAGTATAGTGATTATTAATTTCACATTTCTTTCTAATTTTCTACCCTGAAATGTGAGTTATTAAGTGTCAAGAAACATAAGCTTGAAAATTTTATGGTTGATTGGAGCCTTGGAGGTATTCCAGCTTTGTTCAGATCCTTGATGATGGGATATTTGAAGTGTTTTTTTAGTTAACATCAAGTATATACTATTTTCTGCTTTGAAGAGGAAAATTGGAAAATTATGCTTGATTCGCCATTTCACTTGATATCATTAATTACATGGGTGTGTTGTTATTCTAATATTAGCCTTATTAATATATTTAAATTATTCTACTTGAATGCTATGCTATTTATTGCTCAATTTGAAAATAAAAATCTAATTGAACGTTGTCATCATTTTAATGGATCCTGTGCTTGTGCATCTTTCTAATTTAATAATATGTGTTGTGACTGGTTGGATAATGCATGTCAATGCATAGATTCTGGAAGGCGTTATGTTAATCAACCTCGGCGACCTTGGCAAGTTCCTGAACATGATGGGCTCCTCGGGAGACCATCTGGCTATGCTACAGGGGCATCAGCTCCAAAGATTCGAGCTAATGATCACTACCAGCTCAATAGGAGTAATGAACCGTATCACCCACCTCGCCCTTATAAGGTAAAACCTGTTATCCTGTTTGCAGATAAGTATGATGCGTATTGAATCTGGATTTATTGTTGTCCATGATTTTCGATTGCTCAATAGCCAATGGCAGGCAACTGAAGAGTAATATGAACTGTCAGAAAGTGTCTACTAAATCTCCTAACTGTACTAATGTTAGTTTCCCCATGTAATTTTTCAGGCGGTACCTCACTCACGTAGGGACACTGACTCATACAATGATGAAACATTTGGTTCTTCTGAGTGGACAAGTGAGGATAGAGCAGAAGAGGAAAGAAAGAGAAGAGGTAAGGATTTCTTTTCCAGAATATTTTGTGGTAGGGAAATTAATTATATTTTGCTGCTGTTGCTGTAATATTTGGTGTCAAATTAATGTAAATTTATAATATTTTGACTTTCCTTTCAGCTTCCTTTGAACTTATGAGGAAGGAACAACAGAAGGCTTTTCAAGAAAAACAGAAGTTGAACCCAGACAAGGCTAAAGATGAGTTTGATATTAGTGACTTGTTGGAGGATTCGAATGATGATAAGAGATTTTTGGACGGAAGAAACAAATCAGATGAGCCTGCAACAAAGCCTGGTTCAACTAATGATTCTGATAAGTCTTCCTTCCCCTCACCTGCTCCTGTACCCAGACCTCTCGTGCCACCAGGCTTTTCAAGTACTATAGTTGAGAAGAATATTGGAATGAAATCTATAACTCATCCTCAGCCGTCAGAGGTAGTGTGCTTCTATTTTTCATATGGCTTGTTTAAAATGTAAAGTTGGCTGGTTAATGACACTTTTGTTTATATACCTTATTCTGATAAGCGATAAGTGATGCAGTTTTTGGACAATTTCTGTATGTATGGCTGTTACTTGAATTCAGGGTTGTCTACTGCGTAGTCTTGCATCTGCTGACATGCACATGTAAAATCTGTTATTATAGACAAAGTCTTGCATGGTCATTCATTCATTTAATACCAAAAAAAAAAAAAAACTTTGGAGCAAATGGATTTAGAGATCTTCGAGAAAAATCTATTACCTGTTGCTTTATGTGCTAATTGAATCTTATTATTTTTTGGGCACAACATGACAACCTCCTAAAAATTATTTTATTAATTGCTTCTAAAGGTTGGCAATGAACTTGGCCATAGTATTTTGCATGGCAAAGGAAACCGTTTCTTCAGTGGGACTTCTAATAATCAAGAGGAGAAACGATCTTTGGAACAAATGGATCCAAGAGACCAGCAGATCCATGTTTCACTTAATAACCAGAGTGAAAAGATTAGGACCTTGTCATCAACTCTGGATGTTTCAAGTGAAGCAGTTGGCATGGATAGTCGATACTTCATGACTTCTAAACTTTCAGAAACTTGTGAGTCTTCAGATAATAGTGAAGTCATAGAACTTGATCCTAAGAATATGACAGGACATAAAGTTGTCGACGAATCCGGTCCAACTCCTTCAACCTCAATCCTAGACAAGCTCTTTGGAAGCGCCATGGCACTGAATGGTGTTGATGCCCCGAGTCTCATTGAGGTAAGTGTGTTTTTCTTTGTACTAGAGTCTTTGGACCTTGCTAAACTTTCTATGTCTATCTCTCACACACTTGCCCAAGGACTCATATACTTTTAGAAAGTAAACTTATGACTTGCCAATCTTTTTATAGATGGCTATCGTTCAAGTGCTTTATACCTGTTCATTTTGAAGTTTTTTCCATAATCATGATATTTCTTGTATGTGCAAACTGTAAGGTAGTATTTGATTTCGTGCCAATTCTCTAGTTTGACAATAAATATGTTGACAACCATCTCCTTAGGATTTCTTATGGGGCTGTGGATCTGTTTAATAAAGCCAAAAAGGTTTTCAACATGACATCCTATAAGTGCAGCGGTTGATGTAAATGAATATGCACTAATTTTTTAACTATCAGAATGGATTGCTGCAATAAAATAAAACTAAAGAAAAAGATATGTGAAGTGGTTATTTATCTAATTGTTTTCTTCTCCAGTTGAACCTCACAGGTCATATCCAGTTGGTTTTATCCTTTTCTAAGTAAATGTTTTTTTGCTTATCTTGCTGTAATTTTTGAAGGATATAATTGTGTAATATTTAATAGTTTTTAGTATGAAATGCCTGAATCTTTTTTGTTGCCCCTGCAGCAACATGATGCGAAAGCAGATGACATACAGGAACCTCATGTGGTCCAATCTTCCAGATTTGCTCAATGGTTTCTTGAAGAAGGTACTTGATATTAATTTTTTCATTATTTAGTTTATGGCTGTTGTTCAACTTTATTTGTTTTAGTTTTCGTGCAACTATATAGCTTGATTTCTTATGTTTTTCCCATTTTGTTATTGCAGAGAAGAAACCAATTGATGATCTCTCATCTAGCAGGCCCAGTAAACCAGTCGATGATCTCTCATCTGGGAAGCCCAATAAATCAGTCAACAATCTCTCATCTGGCAGGCCCAATGATTTACTGTCGTTAATTGTTAGTGGTGAAAAAAGTGGATCATCTTTTACCATCAGTGGTGAAAACAGTGGATCCCAATCTTTTGATGTTAAACCTACTGTGAACGCTCCATCAAGTTTTCCTCTTCAAGGCTGTGGACCTGCAGATGGGCTCATGAACTCCATTTTAGTGCCTAACACTAATGAAAATATTGATAAACTGGAGGCAGCTCCGGCTGTACTTACATGTGAAGACCTGGAACAGTCAATTTTGTCAGAAATTACCGAAAGTATCCCAATGCTGCAGCCGCCAGCGCAGGGCTGGAGCAGTGGTTCTGGTGCTAAGATGGAGCAGCGGAAAGGTGATATTGATGATCATGCATCCCAGCACCTCCTCTCACTGTTACAAAAGGGAACAGACCTGTCTACAAACTTAGGAATCGTATCTGGTGACAAAATGCAGAATATTGAAGTAGAGAATTTTGACACTGCACTTCACAATTCCAGAGAGATAGCCGCTGAAAATGTTACAAATACAGGCAGACCTCTGACTCTTGAAACACTTTTTGGGACTGCTTTCATGAAGGAACTGCAGTCGGTAGGAACAGCGACTCCTGGCCAAAGAGGCTCAGTTGGATCAGGGCGAGTTGATGTTTCAGACTCTCTGTTTTCTTTAATGGACAATGATCTCCTTGCTTCTACCTCTGATATTACTTCCAGCATGCCAAGTCATGGCAATAATCTTCTAGCATCCAACCAGAACCAGAGGCAACAAATGAAATCAGAAAGGATGGATGAGGCATTTTTGGGGTTTGATCCTCAGAATGTAGTGAATTTGTCACAGCTTCAGACTGAATTGGGATCTAAGCATGGTGTCATTGATGGGTCTGTCGAAATTCGACTTCCTGAAGAGGATAGCTTGATTACAGCTAGCGATCCTCTCAATCTCCAAAACTTTATGCCTCCCAGGAACTCTTCTAAAGTTGAGTTCTTATCCACACCGGGGACAGCAGTTGACATTGCTGAAAAACTAGCAGTTTTGGATTCTGTATACCAGGATGAAAAACCTATTATAGGAGGCCAAGAGGGTCCACCTTTTCTTCATGGTCCTTATGATCTGAGGGAACCTGATGTTCAATACCATAAGATTCATACCCAGTCTTCTTCTCCACAACTTCATCCTCCTCAGTTGAATCATCAAGGGCCAATGTTCCATCCGTTAGATTCTCATCATGCTAATGTTAATGCTCAGATGAAGTTCATGGCCACAGAAAACATTATTCATCATGATCCTTCTAATCATCAATTTCCTGCAAATTTACTTCGGCCCCCTTTCCATCACCCAAGCACCGGACTGGCTGGATTAGATCCTAGCTCACATGATCCTTTGCTACAGCAAATGCAATTACCTGGCAATTTTCCTCCTCACCTACAACGCGGGTTTCCCAGGGTTGGACCTTTGCCTCCACATCCCATCAATCAGGTGACTGGTTTTGTAAGAGAACCAAACCCAATGCAAGGATTCCCTTTTGGTCAAAGGCAGCCCAATTTTGGTCTTGGAATCCCACCACAAGGTAAAGCATTTGCCACATTCTTTTGCCTTCCTACTCTCGTAACTTTTATTAAAAGGAGGAGTCTGCCTTCTTACCCTTATTGGGATGCTTAAAACTTTTACAAAGAGTCCTTTGTATTTTGCATTTGTTCTTATAGTTTGCATGGCCTTGCTCATGCCATCAGAGGTTTGGTTTGCTCTGGGTTCACATAAGCATCAATTCTATGATTACTTCTGTTATTGTTCTGATTCTTTCTCTTGATGGATGATGCAGCTCTTGATGCTGGCAGTGGAACTCATCACCCAGAGGCCCTCCAAAGACTTATCGAGATGGAACTCAGATCAAAATCTAGGCCGATTCATCCGTTGGCTGCATCTGGTCATAATCAGGGGATGTATGGTCATGAGCTAGACACGGGTTTTGGATATAGATAGAAAAATTCAACAAAGTTTGTGTATATGGTGATGTATTTGTGATCTCATGTGCAGTGCCATCTTGCATTGGCAGTGGGTTTATTGTGCTTCAGGAGGGATTGCCTCGGGTTAATGTAATTAATGGCATTTTACTTGCAATTGGCATTCAGTTGGGACTTAACTTTCTTCTAGCTTCATATTTGAAAAACTAACAACACCCCCCCCCCCCCCCCCCCCCCAAAAAAAAAAAAAAGTTTGGCTGCTTGGTCAATGAACAAAGAAATTACAATGAGCAGTCCGGTCAACAGAAATCACCGGCTTCACTTGATTTACTTGGTCGGTTCAGAGTGATTGTAATTTTTGAGAGGAACCCTAAGCAGGAAGATCCCTTGTATCAAAGGTCATTATTGAATTATGAGAATTAGCTCCTGATCTTTTGATATGATTGGGTCTGATTCTTCTTTTTTTGGACTCAAAAATTAAGGGAGGAAATTCCCTTGTATTCACTGACAAACACAGAAGAAACAGAAACGAAGAAAGAAATCCATAAATAAAGCAAACTATCCAGATGATGAGATGGACACTTGCGGAGAGGGAGGATTTGAAGCACTTCATAATTTGAAAGTGTATGGGTATGGGTCTTAATATCGGGCATTCAACAATTCTTCCCTAACTATCGAGATCTTGATTAATTAAATCTTACCATCAGATCAAGAGAATTGCGGATAAGCTAACAAGCAGACAAAGGCTAAGGTTTACGCATTGGTTCTCTTATATCGACTTACATAGGTGTGATAGCCAACTTACATGGTGCTTTGATACATGGTGAAATAATCGAGATGAGGCATAATGTTTTATTTTGGCAAAGCTTTCGCATTAATACTGAAATAAATACAGTAACTCCTAAAATAAGATTCTTCCGCATACAAACTTCAAAAACACATCTTACAATACTGTACAGTAAAAAACTCCCAAGACTTTATTATGCCTACAATACAGGAAGTCAAAAGTTTTCAACCCCTCACTTCTTTTGGGGCTGAGACAGCCACCTGAATTTTATCAGCGCCAATATTACTGTATGGGCCACCAGATTTTGCCTCAGCATCAATGTCATATGACGCAAGCACCCTTCTCTGCATCAATTCCATAGAAAGGTGAAGAAATGAGTAAAAATGCACATGTTTAAATGTGGGATAGGGTACAATCAACATCAGTTATACATTTACCAACAGGCACAGTGACTGTAAAAATAGAAGTTATAACAGATCATTTATAAGGACACACACTGATAATACAGCATCATTTCATGAGGCTGTTGTGTCAATTGAATTGTATGACCAGAATAACTTTATTTGAAATAATTTGCTAAAGATCCTACCAGAAGTACAAGATCTTTTTCCGTCAGCACTTTTTCAAGCTAAACATCAAACAAGAGGTCCTTAGATTTTCTTTGGACAGACATCAAACATGCTACAATATTTTCAGTAAAAAAGCAGCATCTAGCTCTTGAACCATAATACATGAACCGGACGTCTAATAAAGTCCAACATCACATTAATGGTCTTCATGATTATAGATTTTTTAGATATAATAGATATGATGAGATAATATATATTAAAAATAAGGGGGAAATAAAAGGAATAAGAGGAAGAAAAAGAGAAGGGAATGAGTTTGCAATGTAGTAAAAGCACTTACATGATGCTCACACTTGGGACTTGTCAAATTAACGGAGAGGTTTCTCATCAACAGTATTACCTGGTATATAGCCAACAACACAAAAAAAAAAAAAGTCAGAGTCCATTTTCTGATTAATAAAAAAATGTAACCAAACCTGAAAGAGTTCAGTCAAAGCTTAAATAGTGAAATAAAATTAATAGAAATTTCAAATGACATACTGTTTCCATATTAATTGGGTCCATCTGTTTCAACTTCTGCAAGTGCCCGCTGGTTTGAGGGTCAAAGACACTGCCAATGAAGCTGTATACTTGACCAAAATCTGGCATAACTGCATTTTGTAAACCAAGAAATTGTCAAGAACAGAAAATCAGGAACTAAAAAGACTTAAAAGGGAGTGAGGGAAAGGAAAAGGGAAAAGACCAATAATACATTTTAAAAATATTGTAGCTTTACAAGAAGTCATCATTCTTTTCAATATGGTCACATAGTTTGGATAAGTAGAACTCTGGTTATATATGTATTGAAATTCAAATTAGGAACATGATGCTGACCTCTCATTGGCTTGCCCTGATCACCTCGATCAATTATTTCACTTGTTTGCCAAGTCCTTGGGGTGCTTTCGTTGCTACTAGTGCAGCAGCAATTATGTGCAATTGTTTGCCCAGCCGATCCCAGATCATCTGAAAAAACAGATGATCCAATATTATTTTAGCAGAAAGAAGAAGAACAATAGGAAGAGAATTCTCAGAGAAAGAAAATGAACAAATGATACCTTCAGTCACTTGTGGCGTAGTGACTGGTGCCACGGCATTATAACTCCAGGATGTCAAATTTCCACCTGTCATTGGATTTCCAATAACTGATGATGGATCTGGTCGATAAATATACCCAGGTTCAAGTGAAGCTGGTAAAGATTGAAATGGACCAGTCATTTGGGTTGCAACTGGAGATAATAGAAATAAAAGAACAAAAAGAAGTCAATCCAAAATTAGAAGCATTTGACAAAGCACAAATCCCCACTCCACCCTGAAGGAAAAAAAGAAGGAATGTGGGACTCATGGGATGGGGAATCTCAGCAGATAATGAAGAAATGAAGGAGCAGAAAAATGACTTATGATACAAACCATTTTTAGGTGCCTTCTGTGGGTATGGATGAGCTGCTTTTCTCTTTGGCCGAGGTGGAGGTACATGTTCACTTGTTCCATTCTTCTGAACTTTCAAAAAGTACTTCTGAGCATGGCTGCGTATCTGCCAAGAACATCCCTTATATTTAACATGCAAATAGATATGACATTGGATATATAGTTTACTAATAGCCATAAAACGAATGCCAAAAAATGTAGAGAAAGCAGATAAAGAGAATAAAAAAGTGGATGTGTAAGTAGTGAATCAACATAAATGGCTCCGTCATCTCATCATTATAAAGTCTTTACCAAAAAATAAAAAAAAATCTGCTGGTTACCAAAGATGAAAGATGAGTGCTACGTTTATCCCTTAAAAATTTGTCTCATCCAGTCAATTATGTGAAACAGAACCATGTTGAGCCAACATAAAAATGATGTGAAATGGAAAATGAGGATAAAAATGGTAAACATCAAGGCAGAAGAAAAGGTAAAGATTAATAACTACCATGGTTAGTGGAATATGGAGAGTCTTCGACACAGGTACATCTTGGGGTTGGACTTGGACTTGCCTAAATTCCAAAATTTCAAAGATATTCCCACTAATATGGAGTGTTGAGGTGTCATCATACCTATAACTGAGTATCTTTTATCTGACACAGATACCTTAGGGTAAAGTGAAGAGTGAAAGTACCTATCTATGAAATACTTAAGCAACTCGACAATATTATTAATCACTAATATGATTCATAATTTATCAAAATTACCTGGATGACCGACTTTGATCCAACAAATGCTTCAATCTTCTTCCAATCACGATCAAATCTGTTATTTGCCCCAAAAACAAAAAGAAAGAAAATTTGAATTACTACATCCAAAGTTTGCACATACAAGTAGGACAACAACGTAGTAACCTTGTATCAGTATCAATATTTACAAATATAAAAGTTACGTTTTTAAAAAAACAAAAATGTAAACGACCGAATTAACCAATGGTAATGCAATTATTTTGATGTTTTTCGTGCGGATTCAGTATCAATTAACAAGCTAATATTGATTAATAATTGTGAGCCATAACTTCTAATATATATAAAATAACACCAAAACAGCTATGCCTATGAGTTCCCAATCGTAAACCCTAACTAAAAATTTCTCAATCTCCAAATTTTCTCTAAAAAAATCAAAACACAAAATTAAAGCCAAAAAATTCACCAAAAACATCAAATTTTTTTAAAAAAACAATAAAGGAGAGAGACATACAATTGAAGAGCTTCTAGAAACTTGTCGTGTTCTTGTTCAGTCCAGCTCTCTCTAGACTTAGTAATAGTATAAGGCTTCCTGATCTTCTTATTCACATCATCATGAAACGCCATCGTATTGGTACAATCCGAAGTAGTATTAGCAGCCGCAGCAGTAGTAGAAGGAGGAGGAGGAGGCAGTGGCAGAGAATTAAGGCCAGGCAGTCCCATGTTCATCATGGGATCAAAGAAATACAACCCCTGAGCTGGGTTAGGATTCACCGACACCATAAGCAAATCAAATCGAGTGTTATTACAGGTTACGGTGTTTTTGATGTTTTGGTTTGGTTTAGCTTTTAAGCACTGAGTTTCGATGGTGTGTGTTTTTTGTTAGCAAGTGAGACAAGTAAAGTAAAGAGAATTGATTTGTGGCCATAAATGAAGCTCTCGTATATAAATAACATATAATATAATAATATTAATTAGAGTAATGGCGGAGAACTGGCGGAGACTGTCTGGTTGTGGTTGTCGTTGTGGTGGTGGTGGGGTTACGCTCCTAAACTAACCTTACCAGATTTACTTCCTTATCACTTATCATCCTACACGTGTCTTTCCTTATTTTTTTATTTTAGTATCTGTGTGTGTGTGTTATTAGGCAAGTGGCAGTTTCGGTGCTACCGTCGTTTGCCTTTATGAGAAAAAATAACATTTTTTTATTTGTTTGTGTTTATTGATTTACACTTACTCCCCAAAATTGACATTATTTTGGGTTAGCTCAATAATTTGTTTGCTTTATTTAGAGTAAATCTCGACTAGCCCATCATTTTCGGGTCACACGATTTCGGATTTTGTTATTTATTTTAAATATGACAATCTTAGTAAATCTAAACTTTTTTTTAAGATTAATTTTCAACACTCCAAAAAAAAATTAAAATAGAATGGAGATTTGAATATTAATCTTTACAACTAGATGTCTATATTTTTTATCATTTGAGCTCCTAATAGGAAACTTAATAGATATAAACTTTGCTACAATATACATATACATGTATATAAATGAATATACTTATTTATATAAATGAAATTTAAAACAATTAGATTATAATCATCAATTCATTTTGTGTATCAGTATTTATAATATATACTAATAATTAAATAAAAATTAATTTTATTTGTACCAAAGAAAAATATATTTTATTTCTCCGCTTGATGCAACTACAGGAAGCCACGTGTGTGTAATTACTCATTCGCCCTTTCCTAGGAGACCGAAAATGGTTGCGAGCGGGTACGGTACGGTCCAAAGCCAAAGCGCGCATTGGCATAATCAGGTTTAAAAGCCAATTATTAGCTAAGCATTTTAAAAATAAAAAAGGGGTTTACTTTGTTAATCCTTGCAAGCTCGCCAACTTTATTATATTGTTCTAAGCAACATCGCAAGACATCAGATAGTCGTATTCAATTATGATCCATTATTTGCTGCTGTTCTTGTTCAGAATTTATAAGTTAAAAATTAATGGATAGTGTGTTCTTAAAAACTGGCGAACCACAAATGAAAGGGATATTTCCTACCATCCCATGAATTTCCGTTAATGCACACAAGAAAAAAAAAAAAGTTTTCTTCAGCTGAACACCAAAGACATTTATTATATTGACAAAAAAAAAAACATTTATTATATTATATTTTCTTGGTGCACTTGTGAAAATATATTATTGTTTATATGCACTATATGTTGACTGCCAAAAATCTAATGCACAAATATATGCAAATTATTGACGTTCCCTCTTTTAATAGTATAATTTTTATTATTAACATAAGAAAAACTATGATATAAATCT
>CATIWO010693025.1:0-25193 GCA_949673435.1 Macaranga tanarius | reverse complement strand
CCCATAATTCACTCGAGCCTCTACAAGTCTCTACGCACAAACCTATGTAGAGAAGTAATGGGCTATAAGGACTACCCTTTTATACCAAAAAATGATAGAAGTAGAGACCCAAGAAGGTATCCGGGTCACAAAGAGGTGTTAGTGTATTTGCAGGATTTTGCGAGGGAGTTTGAGATTGAGGAGATGGTGAGATTTGATAGTGAGGTGGTTTATGTTGGGTTAGCTGAGGATAGTAATAAGTGGAAAGTGAGGTTTAAAAAGAAAAGATGTGATTTTGATTTTGATTTTGATTTTGGTGAAGAGGTTTATGATGCTGTTGTTGTTTGTAGTGGGCATTACACAGAACCTCGTGTTGCTGATATAAAAGGTATGAGTTAATTTCTTGTTTTTACCTAATTATTTTCTGATCAAATTAATTTTTTCTTCTGAAATATGGCTTAATTCACATTCTCTAATATCCTTTATTCCTTCAATGTTTCGGTCCTTTTAATGAATTTTTTCTTATATCAAAAAAAAAAAAAAAAAAAAGGTTAGCCTCTATTTTATAAATACGAAACATTCTAATTTTTCTATTTGAACACTATAAAGTAACTTAATTCCTCAATATTATAATTATTTTAAATTTTAATAATGATTATAAACTATATATATATATATATATATATATATATTAAATAAAAAAATTAAGTTATATATAACTTTTCATCAATTTTATTTTACATTCAATTTTTTATAATTAATTTAATTAATTTTTTAAATAAATTTTAAAAATTACAATTGTTGAAATCAAATACTAAAAAAAATGAATAACTTGATTTTTAAAGTGAAATCAAATAAATTAGTAAATTTATTACATTATAATTTGATTTTTTATTATATGGTGTTGATAGAAACAATGTAAATGTCAGAAAAATAGTTACTCATAAAACTTTAAAGCTAAAATAATTAAAAATTTGTAAATTAAATTGTTTAATTTTATTAAAATAGAGTGATTAAATTATTAATTTCTATAAAAGAAAATGGGCTAAATATTTTCTGACGAAATAAAAACTGAAAAATGAAAAAGTTCGATTTTTACATAAGAGAAAGAAAAAAGTGGATAATGTCAAATCTTATATGAAAAAAATAATTTGCTATTGATCTTTTTGTTTTGGCTATGTTTTTGCTTGTTTGATTGAGCTGCGAGTAATTTTTTTTTTTTTTGGCTAAAGTATCAATTTACCCTTTCAACTTGGATGCGATAGCCATTCAATTTATAAATTAATTTTCTGTCTAATTTACCCATCAATTTGACAAGTCCGGTCAATTAGCTCAATTTAATATTTTAATAAAATGAAAATTATTTTAAAATTTTTATTTTTTAACTAACACACTCAAAATATTTTTATTAATTACTAATTAGATTCAATTTATGTCAAATTTAGAAAATATTAAACACATAAGTTTTTTAAAAAAAAATTCAAGAAATGTTCTATAAGATTTTTTTTAGTTTTTTTTTCTATTTCTTTAAAGTGAACTTATGATTTCAACTGAATAATATTAACATGTTCAAAAATTAAAACTTCAAAAATAATGTTTTGTAATTTATATATAGTTAAAATTTGATGTTTTCTATCTTCTATTCTTACTCACATATTTTTTTTTTATATCTCTTAATATTCATATGTGTAAAAATTAAAATTTGATAGTTTTTAAAACTACATGCATAATTATTTAATCCTATACATAAATACTATTCAGTTATATTTAAAAAGCTAAATAGACGTAACGTAACTTTTAAATTTTGAATTTTAATAACTAATTAATTATTTTAATTTATTTTTGGTAAAAATTTAAAAATACATTATATTTTTTAAAAATTTCAATTTTTTTTGTTTTTAATTTAGTTATATATTTTAAATTTAACAAACTGAACCTAATTAGTAAATGTGTAGAGTTTTTGGGGTAAATTAGTCAAAAATATACTTTTGGAATGGATTAAATTATTCTGAAAAGTTAACTCTCGTTAATTGGCCAAAAGCTCTATTTCACCCCTAAACTTTACCCTTTTGGCCTATGACACCTCTAAACTTTCATTTTAACCACTAGCACCTTTGAACTTTAATTTTTGACCCATTTCACCTTTGAAATTAACATTTTTAGCTCAAAAAGCTTATGACTCGCTAGGGTGTACAAATGCGTGAATATCGCGCGTTTCAGAGAGAGTAAGTCAAAAAAATTGTTGACTCAAATATATAAATAATAAAACATATAGAAGAATATAATTTCTTCTTTGGATCAATTTATCAAACAGGTGGTGAGCCGTTCTTTGGAGCAATGCTGCCAAGCCCCCTTGTTTCCGTTGCTGCAAAATACATATTCTACAACCCATCACAATACAACAAAGTTATATTATTTTAAAGAGAATGAAAAAAAGAGATTTGTAGTTAAAGATATTTGCGTTTGGTTAATGGATTTTAATGTTCCCTGCTAGTGAAGTTTCTAGGTTTATTATGCTAAATTCTTGCTGCTGATAAAATTGGAATTGGAATTTGGAGGAGTTCAATTTGATCGGTGCATTGCAATTATGACAGTGGGACTCTAGTGTTTTCTATTAATGCATTTGAAAATGGTAAAGCAATAGGGAGTATAAGAGTGATAGCAATAAACAAAAGATCCTCTTACTTTTGGAGGACATCTTTAACGCTAGAGATGGGCTTACCTCAAGTATCCTCCAGTGGCATTGCTGAGGAAATGGCAGTGTCTTTGAGCACATTGGTAACAAACCCACCCCGGATTGTTGGTGTAGGTAGTTATGATTTGGGTGGGATGCAGGGAGGTAATGTTGGCAATAGAGTGCAGATGGACTCATCTTTTGGAGATGTCCAAAGGAAAACCGTTGTGGAGCATAAGAATAGCTGGTTAACTCATAGAACTGGACAGAGTATTCAGACACCTATTCCTAGGATCGTAGGTTTCGATTCAAGGGGATTGAATTCTAGAGAAAGAAGAGAGTACCGTAGATGGAGAGAGGTTCTGCTCGTGGGGTATCTTCATTAATCTCAATGGAAACATAGGAAAGGGAACGCAAGACCTTTGGCCATGGCGCTTGGCTCGTAAGAAATGTTCTGTATCAGCTGTGGGCTCGGCTGGGAAGAGGTGTTCTGGATCAGCTGTGGGGTTACGTTTTCGAGCTCTCAGAGCCATAATCAATTCACCAAGGGAAGAAAGAAGGAAAAACGATCCTGAAAACAACAGAGCTATTGAAAAACCGAAAAAAGCGAAAGAGAGTTTGTGTAGAGAGTATCGTAGATGTAGAGAAGCAAATTTGGGTTTTGGTTAGCTTAGGGTAGAGAAAGGGGACACTTCCTTTTCGCTATATGGTTAGCTTGGGGCAGAGAAACAGCAAAAGCTTCTCTTTGTTGAAGACGATGAAAAGCTTTGTTTCCTAATTTTTGATGCAAAATTTCTTTTTAGTCCCTTACTTTTATATTTTTTTCTTTTTGGTCATTAATTAGTTGGCTTGTTCCAATTAGTCCACGTCATCAGCTAATATCCACGTTATAGTGCGTGTGACATCAGCTAATATCCATGTTATAGCGCGTGTGACACACTTGCTGAACCAGGGGTTAAATAGGTTATAAATAGAAGATTAGAGGTGCTAGTGGTTAAAATAAAAGTTGAAGGGTGTCATGGGCCAAAAGAGTAAAGTTCAAGAGTGAAATAGAGCTTTTGGCCCTCATTAATTCATCCAAGTTGTTGAGTTGATGGGCAAAGTGGACAAAAAGTTAATTTATGAGCTAATTGGCCGTTTCATTCAAGTGCTTTGGCTTTTTTTTTTTTTTTTTAAAAAATTATGATTGAGCTAGTTTGTTGAAATAGAATCACTATGTAAAGCCTATTTAATTTATTTCTCTAGCTAATTACCAGTTTGGCCCTTGATTTTTACAGGGGTAGTATAAATTTGGGCGTTATTTTGGTAATTTCACGTCTCGGGGATGCAAAATTTTGTCTCTCTCTCTCTCCGAGACACTTATCATTTCCCTTAATTTATTTCTCTAGCTAGGTTTTGTTATCGGTTTAAGATTGTTCATTGAATTTATTTCGATTGAATCTCATTTCTGGAAAATAAAAAATTATGATAAATGCATATTCTTTTTACCTTCAGGCATCAGTTCTTGGCCAGGGAAGCAAATGCATAGCCACAATTACCGGGTTCCTGAGCCCTTCCAAGATCAAGTATTTGTCAAATTTCTACTTCTCCTTGCCTTGTTAGTTATATTAATTGTTTGTACATTTCAATGCAAAATTCATTAATTGCTTCAATGCTGTTGAACTTTATGGACTTGCTTTCTAAAATTGTCTGGTCTGTGCATGCATTTGAGCTTTTTGCCCTGTTTCTCTTGTGATCTAGTTATGTCCATTCCTTAATGCACTGTTTCTATGTGAAAAAGGTGGTAGTTTTGATTGGGCGTTCGGCAAGTTCTGCGGACTTGTCCAGAGAAATTGCCGGGGTTGCCAAAGAGGTTCATGTTGCCTCAAGATCAGTTGCAGATGAAACATATGAACAGCTGCCTGGATGTCATAATATATGGCATCACTCTATGGTAAGTTCTGAGTTAAACACCGAGTGGCTTATCATAATTAGATGTTTGCAGAAGTAGCTTTTGGTCATTATGCTGGGAGAATGGCTTGATCTAAGATGATTATTTTTACTGAAATGATATAGATAGAAAGTGTTCGCGAAGATGGTTCAGTGATCTTCCAAAATGGGAGAGTTATCCATGCTGATATCATTTTTCATTGCACTGGGTAAGTTTGATTTTACTTCATTTTAAGGATATCTTGCACATACAAACATGCTGATTCGGCAGTATCTGAGAAGAAATGGAACTGAAATTTTTGGTTTTGATTATCCTCATCTTAAAGGTACAAGTATCACTTCCCTTTTCTTGAAACCAAAGGCATTGTAACTGTGGATGATAATCGTGTTGGACCGTTATACAAGCATGTTTTTCCACCAGTTTTGGCACCATGGCTTTCTTTTGTGGGACTACCATTTAAGGTTAATTTGCATTCTATTCGATGTTATAGTGCTTTTGTTGAGCTGTGGTATTCAAATTTGACTCAAAAAATAACACTTTTCCGGTAATTGCTGCTAGGTTATACCTTTTTATATGTCTGAATATCAAAGCAAGTGGATTGCTGGTGTTTTATCGGATAGGATTGAGCTTCCAACACAAGAGGAAATGATGGAAGATATTGAAGCTTTCTATCACTCACTTGAAGCTTCAGATACTCCTAAAAGATACACTCACGACATGAGTTATTCTCAGGTAAGTCTTATGTTAACCCCTATATATTATGGACATCATCTTGATGGAAAAGTTGTGGAGTTTCACTTAATTCTCTGCACTGAAGATAAATTAACATAACCACATGTTAATTTATTAACACTACATGCCACCTATATATTTTCTTGTAGCAGCCTTAACTCGGATCATGAGGTAGCTTATTTGGTAGAATTATATATGAAACAAATGTTCATGTGAAATATGATGATATCCTGTAGCAATTCAGTGCATTAATGTTGTGCTTTTTGCAGTTTGAATATTTCAACTGGATTGCTGCTGAATGCGGATGTGAATCCGTCGAAGAATGGAGAAAACAAATGTTCTTTGCTAATTTGAACAACTTGATTCTCCGACCAGATGCATATCGCAATGAATGGCAAGATGACAACTTGATCTTGGAAGCTATTCAGGACTTCACCAAATACGTCTCAAAAAAAGACTTGACAATCTGAATGATACAGTTCAGAAAAGCCATTCACCACCATTTTTATTGTTGATTGATAGAATTCGATTCGAGCCATAAACAATAATTTTCAAAATGTAATCTTGCACTAAAGATACTGAGAGAGAATTCAAAAGTTATCAACAATTTCAAAGAATCAAGCTAAAGATCATGTCTTTTCTACTCCTACACAAATTTTTTTTAAAAAAAACAAAGCAAAATTTGTTGTTATTATTTTTTAAAATAACAATCTCACATTTAATCCGTCAATTATAGTCACCATCGATTTAACTTCACTCTACAAAATTTCCCTCTTCTCCTCGAGAGTCTTATAGTTGTATGTATAAATTGTAGTAGTGACCCACAGAATATGCCACCACCTTCGCTTGCTTACCGCACAGTAGCGGTAATCCGAGCACACCCCGCCGGTCTATTATAAGGTGAGCTTAATATATCGCAAGTTCACCTAATATAGGCACTGCTGATGAAGTAATTCTAGGCTGCCTTCTATAGCTAGCAGCACACTTTCTTAAGGCAACTTCTATGGGCATGTTTGGCATTGCTATTGAATTCTACTATTGCTGATTTGAAAAGTGATGATTCAAAAAGTGCTCATGAAAAAAGCGATTTATTTATTTGGTAATAAATCTAAAAAGTACTGTTTTGGTAATAAATCTGTTTGGTTTAAAGTGAAATGACTAAAAAGTTAAAGTGAAATGATTAAAAAAGATAAATACTTAAAAAAATATAATTTTGATATTTATTCATCAAATTACTATGCCGATATCTATTTCCGAAATGGACTACAACATAAAATTCTACGTAATTTTGTGTTCCTCGTGCAATATTTTTTTTTCAAAAAATACCATATTTTTTTGACAGTGTATGAATAGTACTATTCATCAAATTACTATTTCGACATCCGTTTTCAAAACGGATTGCGACATAAAATTTTACGTAATTTTCTCTTACTCGTGGTATATTTTTTTTCCACAATAACACCTTTGCCAAGAAAATATTGAACAAGTGAGAAAAATAAAAGAATATTATATAGTGGTATTATTGTAATTCAAAGAATTTAAAAAGGGTATTTTTGAGATCAAAAATAAAAAATTGTTGTTTCTAACCATTTTTTTTCAAAAAGCACAATTTACTTGTTTTTTTTCAAAACGGAGTTTTAACTCTTCAAAACTCAGTTTTGTTAAAACTCCGTTTTGTCCTTAATCAAACACTTTGAGAAAATCACTTTTCTTCTCAAACCAGCTTTTTTTTCCTTCAACCTCAATGCCAAATGGAGCCTATGTAAATAGAGATAAGTACAAAAAAGTACCCAGTGGTTATACGCTTTTTCACTTAAAGGACTGTGGTATTTTTCATAACATTTAGAGGTATGTGGTTTGATTTTACTTGCATTTTAGTACTCTAATTAGTAATATTATTAAAAATATACGATGTAATGTTAAAATACGATGAAAATTTAATTGTAAAATTATTTATTAATGAGTATATCATTCAACCGACTAAAATAAGTTTACAAAAAATAAAAATAAGATGTATTTTTAATTTTATTAGGAATAAAAAGAAATAATTTTTACAATAAATATGTAATATTTTTAAAAGTATCTAAATAATTATATTGATGGTAAATCACATGTAAAACATTTTTATTAATGAAATGTAGTATTATATTAATATTTTGATATAAAATAATGACAATATTAGTTGAGAGGGTATTAAAATGTTAGAAAATAAAACCACAAACCCCTAAATGTTACGAAAAATACCACAGTCCTTTAAGTGAAAAAGCGTATAATCACAAGGTACTTTTTTGTACTTATCCCATGTAAATATGCTGGGAATTCAAGGGATGCAATTTCAGTTAATGGATGCATTGTTTAACTTATAATTCTATTATCATCATCTCTTATTGTCCATGTCCTTTTGGAGTTTGATTATAACTGCCTTGATGCTCAATGTGGGTGTGAAGAATGGAGAAGGAAAATGTATAATGAGAGTACCAAAATAAAGCATCTTAAACCATATGCATATTGTGAGAAATGGGGTGATTAGGGCTGTGCAGAACCCGTCCGGCCCGAGAAACCCGATCGAACCCAAGACAAAGAAGACAATCGGTTTATGAACCGAAAGAGAGAAGGGGGCGGGTTGGCTTGAATAAGGGGATAAGTTCAGTTTTTGGGTTTTGGTTCAGTTTAAGCATTTAAAAAATTGAACCGCCCGAAAACCTATATATATATATATTATATTAAACTAAACGATTGATATCGACTGCCCTAACCCTAAGTATAAATACAAACTTTTCTAAACCTAAAACACACACTCACTTATTCCTGCCTCCTCATTCTCGAACCTTCTCTCTCTCGTTCCCTTTCTCTGCAGATGCAATGTTTCCTTGACTATCCCTCTCGTTCCCTTTCTCTACAGAGGCTATGACCTTTTTCCCTCCCTCTCGACCTTTCCAGACTCCAGTTTCCCTTGTCATTTCCCACTGTAAACCCTAGTTGCATCTTTCATCTTCTACTTAGTGGCTCAGTGCTCATTTCTCCAGTCTCCAATGACTCAGTCTCTTCTCTCCTTCTTTTTCTACTATCTCTCTTCTATTGTTGTTGTTTTGTCTGTGATGATGCTAACTCTCAATGCTTCATATATTTTTGGTTTCTCTGGTTCACATATAGTCACCTAAAGTTCCTGAACCAAAAATTCATTAAAAAGACTCTTTTTTTCTTTGTTTTAAACGATAATATTCGATCCGTTATCAAATCTTCTATAACTAAAGGGTAATTATCTAAGTGTTATTACTGTTGCTTTTATAAAATATGTGTTTTATGCTTTGATCTGTGAATTTCCAGTATAAAAATTCAATTTTTTTTAGAGCTAAACCTGATTTTCTCAATATTCGAACAGAGACTGTATTTGTTTATTATTTTAATTGAATGTTTATAACTTTGAAATTCCTGTTTTAGATCTTTATTTTTTTATTTTAGATGTGAAATAAATACCATTACATTTGAAAAGTTTTTTGATCTATTAATGTGTTTGCAATATTTTTGATTCTGTTTGTGACATGCACAAGCACCACCAAACACGTGGCAACAATCCACCAAGTCACGTGGCATAAGAAAATCTTTTCTCAAATTTACTTATATACATATATAACAAATAATCATTTGTACATTCATAGTCTATCATTATACATATAGTTTACATGGGACTATTTTGTACACACAATGTCATTACTAAATGCCACATGATATGCAGGATGAAGGTCAGTTACACCAATCTCATTTCGGCCCACCTAAAACTCCAATGCAAGCTTCACACTCTTAGTCTAATCAAATCCTAAAAAATTTCAACATAAAGGGGGTGAGCTTGCAACTCAATAAGCAACTACTAATACATTTGTAGACATAAAGCAACTCATGAATAATGAATTAATTAAGTATCATCCCCAATGCATAAAGTAAATTCTAAAGGTAATAAGATAGTCTTTCAATCCTCTAATACCTCTACATACATTTACCATAAGGTTCCCTTACCATTGACACTACATTGAGTGTGTACGGAAGTCTAAATGAAGAAGAAGCAAGTGAACAACCCGGGCTCCTCATGGTCGTGAGGAGCTTGCTCACAACTGTGAGCAGCCTCCTCATAATCCTGAGCCAAATCATGAGCAGCCAAGCAACAACTAATTTTCTATACAAAGAAGGCTGGGTTGCTCATGGTTGCTTCCTTACGGTCATGAGCAACCCATGAGCAGCCCAAGCTTCAACAAAACCACTCAATTTTAATGCATTACAAACCTTTCCACACTTGAACACAACTCAAATTAAGCTTAAAAACACTTTATAAACATACCACATATCACAAATTCATTCACCAACATATAATTCTCAATCAATCACAAGCTTAAAGCATCCATATTCATAATTTCAACAATATCATCACCCATTCATACATTATCTCATTCAAAAGCATGAACTCAAAGTATGTATGAATCACCACACCAATTAGTATCCACATAATCACATTCAATAATATATTTGGTATTCATAACCAAATTCACAATATTTTAAGAGTTCACACATTTATATTTCATTCTCACTGTTCATTATCCGGCCAGATTTATACTCACATAAATACCTCACACTTAGCCTCATTGGCTATATTCCTCACAATTTCAATATCAATCAAATGGCCATTTAGTGAGACTATCCGTCCAGCTCAGTCTCACTTCACATTTATCATTTATGGGTAGCTATACGCCCGGCTCAGCTTGCCTATCTCACAATCACAATCTCATTTATATGGCCATTTAGTGAGACTATCCACCCAGCTCAGTCTCACTTCTCACATTTCAATCATGGATAGCTATACGTCCGGCTCAGCTTGCCCATCTCACAATCACACATCCTCACATTCCTCACATGTTTCACCTTCTTGTGAAACATAAAATAGCATAACACAATATAATTCAATGTAATTGCATATCAACAAGTCATTATCAATAATTCACCAATATTCCATCCATGCTTACATTCATAGCATTCAACATATACTTTTATAATATCCACTACACAAGACACATATATCCTCATTTACCAACATCCTCAACACATTTGTAATGTACAAAAAGGTAGAACTCATTCCACATCATATTCAATAAATCTTAATACAATTGCCTCAAAATAAATCATCATATTGATAATTCATCCACGATCACTAATTCACAATTTATTCATCTTTAGTAAATGAAAACATAATTATCCACAATAGAGTTTAGCCTATATATGTACATATGTAAGTAATTACTTACCTCCAAGTGCTCCCTACTTCAAAAAGGGTCTTTATTTTAATTATGAGTGCCTTTTTTCCTTTTATCAACTCCTATATATAGTCATTCATTAATCTCTCAAAACAACCATTGCACTTGCACTAAATTCAACTAGATGCAATTAAATACTATAAGTTAAATATAGCCATATGATGCACACACAAGTCCAATGACCATGAAAATAATACTGAAGCTAGTTATATGAATCTACTGACATTTCCAATTGGAATTACTCAAATCAGATATGTATAGAATTTATTATGAATTTTTTTATTAAAATTGGGTAAAACAGGGAATGTTAAGCCCTTCCAGACCATCTTAACAGCAATTTCAGCTCAAGGTCAAAATACAAAAGTTGTAGGAGACTCTATGAAGTTTCTAGAGCATCTAACTTCGCTCAAATCAGAGCTCTATAACTCAAGATATGACAAAAGTACTAGGACTGATGCAACATGAAAACAGAATCCGAATTTCACAACATCAAAACCTATCTTCAATAAACACAAAAGCAACCAATTGAGGCTTCAATTGATTAACAACTTCCTAAAGCTCCTCAAAAATCTTGTTAGATAGTTTATGCAAGATTCAACTCTCCCCAAAAATCTATCAAGAACCCTCTCTTCTCTTCCTTCTCAAATCTCTACACAACGCACCCTTACATAGACAAATATACATATATAGTCAACACACCAATCATAATTTACCACTTGGGCACGTCATTAACCAAGCAATTAATCAAGAATAAATTAAAAAAAACTACAGATATTTGTAGAGATTTATCATTATCACCACAATATCCATTCTACCCCTTAATAAAATGGAAATAGTACTAAATAACCCATAACTTCCTATTATAACAATTAAGCCCTATTTTTCCTTGCAATTGGGTCACTCTCTACGATACATATACATACCCAACTTAAATTAAGCTCACTACTATGCTATGTATAAAAGGTAATATATACGTCAAAAATACGTATACTAGAGGGCATGTGTTAGAATTCTCCCCTCCTTAAAGAAAATTTTATCCCCAAAATTTAATAACTTACCATCTTCCGAAAAAAGATACGGTATTTCTACTTCGTTAGCTCTTCTACTTTCCATGTTGCTTTTTTAGGTGAATGGTGACTTCATTTCACCTTTACTATTAGAATCTCTTTATTCCTTAACTGCTTATCATAGACATTCATATTCATAATGCATATATTAATCTCACATGGTATTAAATTAGTAATCCATTTGTATCATACCTATACCATCATCAATATTTCATAATACAACCCATAAATTTTAACTCAACTATTGCACACCAGACTTTACCATAAGAACCTAATGACAGAAGCACAATTTATGAGGAATCTACTAAAAATTTGACAGAACCTCCCCTAAAATATAGATATCTCCCTACTATAGTAGGGCCAAACCTACAATAAAAATAACTACACTTCTATAAATAATTTTAATTGGGCTTAGTTATCCACCATACTACAATTACATAATGTCCCACGTATCTCGGACTAAATTTTCCTTTCCTCCAAAATCTTAAAATTCCCTTTTTCGCCTTCTCAAAGTCATGCAACTTCCCACACTTAAATGAGGCTTAAAGCAACTCAGAGATACTTCAAAGACATATTTAACATTATCAATTCATTCACAAACACAAGCTCAAAGTATATCTATATCAACACATTATTTAATATTCGTATAGTCACCCTTTTATAATACATTTAGTATTTACAATCAACTTACATATAAAGGATTATATATATATATATATCCAAATATGCGCATTTGTACTTCATTGTCTCCAACTCCCACAATCATCAATCCGATATCAGAAAAATATAAATATAATCATTAAGCAGTTAAGAACACATCACATGAATCTCAAATCTCAATACTTTAATTAATGTTTGCATTCATCTCAACAATAGGGATAACATCTCGCAATAATTCACATAAATGCAAGAATTCACACCTTCACATCTCAATCTCATTGTATGGTATCATTTGCCTTGCCGATGGATACTTAGCCAATCGATATTTCAACATTCCATATTGTCGATGGTCACAAAGCCAATCGACATATCAACATTTCATGTTGTCGATGGTCACATAGTCAATCGACATATTATCACACATCATATTCATATTTACTCACAAACATAACATCATTATATCCAATATCATCACATTCCATAACGCAACTCAAGAATCATAGTTCATCTAAAACACTCATCACAATAACTCATATGCCCCATCACAATCACACAAAGATAATGAACAAGTAGAATTCACGTATTTCCATCGTTATCATTGTGAGTCTATAACATTCATATGCATTCTTATCATGATAGTACATATGCAATACCCAGTCTACAATATACTCACTTTTTATATCACAAAAGCATTATTAATCACATACAATCCTTTACCTACAATTCAATTTATTAAAAAAATCATGTACACAAATCCTATAACTCTGATTTTCCTACAGGAGCTAGTACTATAAGTCTATTTTAATACCGTTAGTGGTTACAACTTTTTGCAAAGACTAATATTTCATTTCCATACATCAACTCTTCTATGTTGCTTTTATTGTTGACCATCTATAGCAAGAATTTAAAATTCATGACATCTTTGTTACCTTAACTCAATTTTTTTTAGGTGAAAACACATTCAAAATTCTATTATTTCCTACAATTAATGTCTTCCAACTCTCAAATGTAGTTAATAATAAAGAGTTCTAGATCATAAGTCGAAGAATTCTCCTCATACGATCATAACTGTCTGAATACACAGACTATAATTCTTTTCTTGGATTTACATATATTATGTCCCTTACCTTGAAGCCTTAACATGAAATACATAACTTTCATTTCTGATTGATGCAACACCATGAGAATACTATAATTATTTTCTTGGATTCACACATATTCTGTCCCTTGCCTTGAAGCCTTGACATGAAACATATAACTTCCATTTCTGATTGACACAACAACACGAGAATAATAGTCTTTACTTTACTTTATCTTCCATAGCTTCGTTAACAACTTTAATCCATTCCCCTCAGAATTTCCTTCTCAAGGAAAATAATTTTCTCACTCTCAATTTATTTTTACTAAATATCATACGACTATCTTCATCCGTAAAACTATTCAGAAATACTTGCCTCATTCTTCTTTATTTGATAAACAAAAGTATTATCAAATAAAATAATTACAACTATTCAAATACTGTTGAAAAGTCTTGTTTATAAACATCATAATCATAACTAATATATTAATCAATCCTAATGACAGAATCAGAAATTTGTAATATTCATATCAAGTTTTTGAATGTTTTCTCGGTAATAGAACATTCTGCTATCCAGAGTTACCAATATCTAAATTTTCAAATTTATCCTTCCCTAAAACACTGTAACTTCTTCTATTAATCAAACTAGTCCTCACTTCATAATAATAAATAATTAGTCTTCATTTAAAATGTAGTTCAATAATTCATAATCAACACATAATTGCTCATCATCATCTTTGTTCTATATAACTGGAATTAATGCCCTATAGTGTATAATTCAATTCGTCAATTTATCTGCTTTTACCTCTTTCAGCTCCCATGATGCTATTCTATATAAAGTTATCAATAACGATACGATCCTTGGTATAATTTAATTCAAATATGCCTTCTAATACTGAAACAAATTGCAATATCAATTAAATAAAACTTCTTGCCTAATTCTAATCACATAAGATGTAATCACAACTGGAATCATAAACATGTACAGTTTCTTCCTCACCCACTATCTCTATTTTTTTATCTCAAAATAACCATTACCAAGTTCACTATTATAATATTTCAGCAGGTATCAAAACACATATACCATGTCTTTAACATTACAACCGTACTATGCATACATAATGCATACTCATAGAAATGATCATATAAATTCAAAATCAAAAGGTATCATAAGCAATGTAATAAAATATTCCTTCATCTTTCTTTGATGAAACAAGCGCTTCTTGCTTTTAAGGTTGATCATCAAGTCCAATTTGTATCATAATAACAACTCCTTTTTCCTCACTTTCTCGATTTTTATCCAATCTACCAGTGATTTGCATCATTTTTTTTTCAACTAGCACCACTTGACTCAATTAGTTGAGATCTTCCATTACTTCTTGTCAAAGGACAATCTTTAATAAAATGACTCGGTTCTCTACAATGATAACATATCCTTGGTTTAGGATCCCAACACTTACCTACATGTTTCGTACTACCATCATTGCAATTGCATTCTAGAAATATTTTAAACTCCTTAAATTTCTTACTAAGTTTTTCCTTCATTAGTTGACTGAATGAACGCTCATTGTATCCTCTAAATTCACTTTGTTGAAACTCAAATTCTTTATAAATTAAATCTTTACTAATTCGGATTGAATTATTAGGCGCATTAATAATTCT
Organism: Macaranga tanarius; assembly: GCA_949673435.1. NCBI lineage: Eukaryota > Viridiplantae > Streptophyta > Magnoliopsida > Malpighiales > Euphorbiaceae > Macaranga > Macaranga tanarius. The sequence goes on along the minus strand of CATIWO010693025.1, from coordinate 10,111 downwards.
CTCCCTTTTAGCTTCTAAAGCTCTTTCTTCCCTTATTACCCTTTCAACACATAATGTAATTTCCACCGAGTCTCTATATGTTTGAGGTATCATTCTTTCCTTGATCTCTAAATTCAACCCTTTTCTCGAATCTTTTCCATTTTCTCTCATCAATGATTACCTCTTCAGGAGCATGCCTTGATAATTTTATAAACTGCCTCTCATAGTCGACCACGAATAATTCATTTTATTTCAGCTGTAGAAATTCAATCTTCTTTCTGTTCACATATTCATTTGAAATATATTTCTCTGTAAATGCCCTAAAAAATCTATCCATGTTAATGTCACATCTGATATTATTTTCCACCAGTTTAGAGTATCTTGCTCGTATAATGATACAACATAACTAATTCTCTTCACATTAATATAATCAATTCGATCAAAAACTTCTTCTGCATTTTATAGCCATTCCTCTACTATGATGGAATCACCAATACCAGTGAAAACCTTTGCACCTTGATCTTTTATCTTCTCAAAATTTTTATCAACAGTGCTATCAACCACTTGCCTTTGATTCATAGCTTCTCCTCTTTAATCAGTTCTTTAATATATAAGAATATGCATCTATAAAGGGGTTATAAATAGAAATTTATTCAAGCTCATATAAAGCATGCATATATATTTTTTAAAAATTAACTCCAGTAACTCATTTGGGCCGATGAGTTGAGTTTGGTGTCCTTCCTTCCTGACATATGCAACGCACATCAACTATATGTCATCTATGACTTATGCATGATATGCCATAAATGTAACATATTCTTATATCCTAAAAGAATCTAATTCCTACTCTGATTCCACTAAATGTGACACCCATAAGCACCACCAAACATGTGGTAACAATCCATCAAGTCACGTGGCATAAGAAAATCTTTCCTCAAATTTACTTATATACATATATAATAAATAATCATTTGTACATTCATTGTCTATCATTAAACACATAGTTTACATGGGACTATTTTGTACACATAATATTATTACAAAATGCCACATGATATACAGGATGAAGGTTAGTTACACCAATCTCATTTCGGCCCACCTAAGACTCCAATGCAAGCTTTACACTTTTAGTCTAATCGAGTCCTAAAAAATTTCAACGTAAAGGGGGTGAGCTTACAACTCAATAAGCAATAACTAATATATTTGTATACATAAAGCAGCTCATAAACAATGAATTAATTAAATATCATCCCTAATGCATAAAGTAAATTCTAAACGTAATAAAATAGTCTTTCAATCCTCTAATACCTCTACATACATTCACCATAAAAGTTCCCTTACCATTGACACTACATTGAGTGCATACGGAAGTCTAAATGAAGAAGAAGCGAGTGAATAACCCGGGTTCCTCATGGTTATGAGTCAGACCGTAAGCAGCCAAGCAACAGCTAATTTTCTATACAAAGAAGGCTGGGTTGCTCATGGTTGCTTCCTCATGGTCGTGAGGAACCCGTGAGCAGCCCAAGCTTCACCAAAACTATCTTTTGTCCATTTTAATGCATTACAAACCTTTCTATAATTGAACACAACTCAAATTAAGCTTAAAAACACTTCATAAACATACCACACATCACAAATTCATTCACCAACACATAATTCTTAATTAATCATAAGCTTAAAGCATCCGTAATCATAATTTCATTAATATCATCACCCATTCATACATTATCTCATTCAAAAGCATGAACTCAAAGTACATATGAATCACACCACCAATTAGTATCCATATAATCACATTCAACAATATATTTGGTAACTAAATTCATAATATTTTAAGAGTTCACACATTCATATTTCATTCTCACTGTTCATTATCCGGTGATGAGTGTGAAAAATACTTATTTTAAGTACTCAATTTTATTGCATATTAGGTTTAGTAGTTGCATATTTAGTTAGTTTTTAGTTAATTTAGTTAGTTTTGTTTTTTTTTCTTAACTATTAGATTTAGTTATTTTTAGATAATTTCTGTTGAATTTTGTTTTATAAGATGTATTGGGATGAAGATTGGATCAATCCTTGAAGTTTGGATGAGCTAAGGACTCAAGAAAAGAAGTTATCTATAATGGGATAGTGCATGGTCGTGCTTTATTGATGCATGGTTATGCCTGAGAAGAATTTTTAGCATGTTACAGGGGTGCACGGGCATACCTAACCAAGGGACAGTATGAGTTGATTTCTTACACAACCATGCTATTTTCTTGCGCACCCATGCCTGACTGATATAGCAACCAATGAGATGGTGGTTTTAAGCTGAAGATTTATTAGAGTTATGCCTATCTTTTAGTTATTGTTTAGATAGAGTTTGAAAGGATTTAGATTACCTTTCTCACTAGGTCTTTGGGTCTATAAATAGAACTATTCAATTTTCATTTAAGGGTTATTCTTTTTTTGGATCTTGCTCTAGTTCTTATCTTTGTTTTCTATTTTACTTCAAAATACATTTCCATTTCATTTTGTTTAGTTCATAGTAGAAGAGATACTTGGCTTGAAGTTAGAAGAGCAAGGCTTCCTGACATTATTTGAAAGGGGGTTTTTCTTGTATCACTCTTTTTTTTATTCGTTATGATGTTCAGAATGGTTTTTATTTCTTCATTATTTTCTTTTAGTTTTAACATGAGTGGTTAGATCCTTTTTAAGGTTCTTATTCCGAATTGACCATGTACTTATTATGATTATATTAGGTTGCTAGATCTAATTTATTGGTTGTTGTTGTGCTGAATTTTGTTTTAGGACTGATCACCCTAAGATTGAATTAATACTATAGGCTTAATCGAGAGATTGGTTCTATAGGATTAGGCAATGACCTATTGATTGCTTAATTAGTTGAGAGACAGTTAAGTGGATTAATATTGATTAAAGGTTGTGTTTAAAATTTGAATCAAAAGGCATTAGGTTGGTGAGAGCCAGTAAACTTAGTATTAATTAATCTCCAATTAACTATAGGTTTATCTTAGAGGAAAATCTATAGTTTAGAAGATCCCTTCAAAATGAATTAGAAATAGTTAAACCTAGTTGGTTAATCAATCGTTTGAAATGGTCCAATTGAGAATAAGAACCTTAGCTTTTAATATTTATTTGAATTTGAATTTTACTTTAGTTTGTTTTGGTTTTAGTTTTTAAAGAATCTAAACTCTGTTTCGGTGTCTAAACAAATGAACATAGTTACTATTTCAATATTCGATTTACAATCTCTGTGGGATGATATCTTTATTACTACTTGATACGATTCTGTACGCTTGCGGATTTGTACACATCATCCTGCCGGATTCATCCTCACATAAATATCTCACACTTAGCCTCATTGGCTATATTCCTCACAATTTTAATATCAACCAAATGGCCATTTAGTAAGATAATCCGCCCGACTCCGTCTCACTTCGCACATATCATTTATGGGTAGCTATATGCCCGGCTCAGCTTGCCTATCTCACAATCATAATATCATTTATATGGCCATTTAGTAAGACTATCTGTCTGGCTCAATCTCACTTCTCACATTTCAATCATGGGTAGCTATATGCCCGGCTCAGCTTGCCCATCTCACAATTACACATCCTCACATTCCTCATATATTTCACCTTCTTGTGAAACATAAAATAGCATAACATAATATAATTCAATGCAATTGCATCTCAACAAGTCATTATCAATAATTCACCAATATTTCATCCATGCTCACATTCATAGCATTCAACATACACTTTTATAATATCCACTACACAAGACACATATATCCTCATTTACCAACATCCTCAACATATTTGTAATGCATAAAAAGGTGGAACTCATTCCACATTGTATTCAACAAATCTCAACGTAATTGCCCCAAAATAAATCATCATATTAATATTTCATCCACGATTACTAATTCATAATTTATTCATCTTTAGTAAATGAAAATACAATTATCCACAATAGAGTTTAGCTTATATATGTACATATATAAGTAAGTACTTACCTCTAAGTGCTTCCTACTTCAAAAAGGGTCTTTCTTTTAATTAGGACTGCCTTTTTTCCCTTTATCAACTCCTACATATAGTTATTCATCAATCTCCTAAAACAACCATTACACTTGCTACAAATTCAACTAGATGTAATTAAATACTACAAGTTCAATATAGTCATATGATGCACACATAAGTCCAATGACTATGAAAATAATACTAAGCTAGTCATATGAGTCTACTAACAATTCCAATTAGAATTACTTAAATCAAATATGTATAGAATTTATTATGGATTTTTTATTAAAATCGGGTAAAACAGGCTGACAGCAAGAGTAAGAAAATGTTAAGCCATACCAGACCATTTTAACAGCAATTTCAGCTCAAGGTCAAAACACAAAAATTATAAAAGACTCTCTAAAGTTTCCAGAGAATCTAACCTTGCTTAAATTAGAGCTCTATAACTCGAGATATAATAAAAATATTAGGATTGATCCAACATGAAAATATAATTCGAATTTCACAACATCAAAACCTAACTTCAATAAACACAAAATCATAAAAACTTACCAATTGAGGCTTCAATTGATTGACAACTTCCTAAAGCTCCTCAAACATCTTGTTAGATAGCTTATGCAAGATTCAACTCTCCCCAAAAATCTATCAAGAACCCTCTCTTCTCTTCCTTCTCAAATCTCTACACAACACACCCTTACATAGACACATATACACATATAGTCAACACACCAATCATAATTTACCACTTGGGCACTTCATTAACCAAGTAATTAATCAAGAATAAATTAAAAAAACTATAGATATTTATAGAGATTTATCATTATCACCATAATATCCATTCTACCCCTTAATAAAATGGGAATATTACTAAATAACTCATAACTTCCTATTGTAATAATTAAGCCATATATTTCCTTGCAATTGGGTCCCTCTCTATAATACATATACATACCCAACTTAAATTAAGCCCAATACTCTACTATGTATAAAAGGTAATGTATATGTTAGAAATACGTATACTAGAGGGCGGGTGTTACACTGTTAGTACTAATATACTATTCTGTATTTTTTGAATGTTCTCAATATTCAAAAAGTTTCATGGATCTATTATTTTGTAGATTTTAAAGAATGCATGCACAAAATTTTTTGACAGATCTATGATCTATCAATACAATTCTCTATGTGTGTGTGTATATGACTTATATCCGTAAATTTTCTATGATGTGAATAAAAGAAATGCCTATGACCACCTATAGTTTTTTCCCAGACTGAATTTTGGGTTCAGATGGTGGAAGCTTAATATATAATAATTCTTTTAAAGAATTATATGGTGAAAGCTTAATAATCTTTTTTTTCTTGAAAAATCTGCCTAATCTGAGATTTTCAACACTAAGTTACAAAAAAAAGTGTAAGTCCTGACTACATAGCCTTTAAAATTTTTGATCTTCAATTTAATGATTGTGAATGATATTGTCTACCTTCTAATTTTGTTAAATGTGTCTAATTTTTTAGATGGCTACTACTAGTGGTAATGACAGTGCCACTGGTATAAAAGAGGTAAAAGCATAAACGCAAGAGAAATATGTTCAGTAGCTGGAGAACAAATCTGCTGATCAGGAAGAGCCAGCAAAGAAAAAGAGAAAAGAGAAGACTGAGTCTTGAGCTATTGTGTGGGAGCACTTTGAGCAACTGAAAGATGACTCGGGAAGTCTGGTAAAAGCTAAATGTTTATATTGTGCAAAAAATTTTATAGCTGAACCCAAAAAATATGGCACCTCATCTCTTAGAAACCATATTATTTATTGTTTGAAAAACCCTCACAGTAAGGACACTAGACAAGCACTATTGACATTAAAACCTTATAGTGTTAAAACTGAGGGCACTGATTCTACTAGGGTTCTGGGTACATGGAAGTTTGATCAAGAAGCAGTTAGGAAGCCATTTAGTAAAATGGTCATAGCAAATGAATTGCCTCTAAAATTTATTGAGGGGGAGGGGTTTGTAAATTTCATGAATCTTGCCTATCCTAGATTTAAGATAGCATCCAAATGGACTGTATCTAGGGATATTTTGGATTTATACTTAAAGGAGAGGTAGAAATTGAAGCTTTTTTTAAGATCCCACAATCAAATAGTTAATTTGATAACTGATAACTGACTCTTGGACTTCAATATAAAGAATTAACTATATGTGTATCGTTGTACATTTTATAGATGATGAGTGGAAGTTATAAAAGAGAATCCTATCTTTTATGCCTGTTACCTCACACAGGGGTAAGTACCTAGCTAATGCATTAGAAATGTGTCTAATGGAATAGGGGGTTAAAAATGCTTTCACAATAATTATTCATAATACATCATCCAATGACACTGCACTAGCTTATTTCAAAAAGAAACTTCTAAGTTGAGGTGGAAGCATTGTTAGAGCTAAGTATATACATATGAGATGTGTTACATATATTCTTAACTTAGTTGTAAATGAAGGACTTAAAAATGTATCTGTTTCTGTTAAGAGAGTTAGAGAAGCTGTTAGGTACATTAGAAATTCACCTTCAAGGTTAAGAAAGTTCAAAGAGTATAGTCAATTAGTTAGTATTGAATCAAAGTCAGCCTTATCATTAGATGTCCCAACCAGGTAGAACTCAACATATATGATGTTGAAAACTACATACATTTATGAAAAAACTTTTGATAAATTTAAAGAACAAGAACTTGCATTTAGGGCTGACTTAGGTGAAGTACCTGACTTTCTTGATTGGCAAGCTGTGAATAAACTGGTCGAATTGTTGGAGCATTTTTATGAAATTACCTTAAGAATCTCTGGTTCTCAGTATGTGACAGTAAATTCTTTTTTTAGTGAAATTTTTGATCTGCCTTGCTTGTTGATTGATTGAAAGGAATCTTGTGATAATTATATTATGTTGATGGGCATTAATATACAATCTAAATTTGATAAGTATTGGGGGGATCTACAAAAAATTAATTTTTTGATATTTTTTGCTAATATATTAGATCCTACATGTAAATTGGAATACGCGGAGTTTTCTTTGTCATGATTGTATGGTGAGGTACAAGGTGCCAACCTGTTTGCTTCTGTAAAGTCTGCTTTAGATGAGTTATATGCTGACTATATTATTATGTATCAATATGCTAATATGAGTGAAAGTCATTCATAATCTAGTCAGTTGGTTGAAAGTACTCAATCTGATCCTGTTAGTACTATTTCAATTGGAAAACCTAAGTCTGTGTTGAAAGAAAAGTTTAAGAAGCATAATATAGAGAGTGGAATTGGTGGAAGCAAGAAAACTAAACTATAAATATATTTGACTGAGGCAATTATAGAGGAGGAAGGGAATTTTGATGTACTCAGATAGTGGAAACTGAATTCAGAGAGATTCCCAACCCTCTCTAGATTGGCTCATGATGTGTTGGCTATCCCAATATCCAATGTTGCTTCTGAATCAACTTTTAGCACCAGCGGTAAAGTCCTTAATGCATTTAGGAGTTCATTGACTCCTAGAATGGTGGAAGCATTGATATGTACTGATGATTGGATATGTGTTGCTTCACAACCAATTTCAGTTGAAGAGCCTATTAATGAACTTAAAATTTTTGAAAAGGGTAATTTTATATTCTTTATTGATTATTTGTTGTTTCAATTTATTGATTTAGGTTGCTAATGTTTTTTCTTTTACTACAGATTTACTACCAATTGGAGTTGGCCCAGCCTTAAGTATAATCTGAATATCATTTTCTCACAAACTTAGTAATTTTGCCATCATTCTCTAACTCTTTATACATGACATTGCATGTTGCTCATTTTCTTTATTTCACTTTTATTGTTGACTTGTTGAGTTGTTGTTATGACCAACCACTTGCATATATTGTCTTTGTGTTGTTATCAAGTGACCAGCTATATGTGCATTTTATGTTGTTGTTGCACTATTCTTTATAAGGCTATGATGAAGCTTCCACCTCTTATTTTCGGATTTGCACAAAAATGATTGGTTGTGTTTCTTTGGTGAAAACTTTTTTAATGTTGCTAGAACTATAACTATCTTTCTAATGTGAATTGAAAATGAATTTCTGAGCCTCTCTTTAATGTTTCTTTATTCTATTTTTTTTGCTTCGTCTTATATTATTAACTTATCTGCTTTATAAGTATTAGGACTGGGACTACTGACTTTATTATTGCAGAATTGCCCACTGAGTTTATTATCTAGTACTTAGTTTGCCTTCTAGCCCTTCTCGGCCTTAGAAGCAACAGACCTTTGTTCTTGATTCCTGAATGTGATTCCAATCAATGCTTGTGATGTGATCTATAAGTTGATTATGCAAGGAGTATACAATTGTCACTTGATTTATATTTGTTTGGTTATCTAAATTTTGAGGCAATGATGATGCTTCCACCTTTTACAATCTGATTCAAAAAATGAATCATATTGCTTAATTTTCAAGGTCTGGTAGCATTTTATGAATGCTACTGCCAAGAAATTAAGTTTAATTCTTCTAATGAATTCACAAATATAATCTGAGCCTCAAAATTTTATTTCTTTTTTCTTTGATTTTCATTTTCTATATCTAATTGTTTTTCTTTTATTGTGCAGATTAACATTTTGAGTTTTGATGATAATTAGTTGCTGAAATTGGAAATGGAATGAAAGCCAAGTTATTTTTTTGTAGCTCTCTAATTCTTTTTGACTGCTCATAATAAAATGATAGACAGTTACAACACTTTTTTTTTATTACACTATATTTGTAAAGTGTAAATTTTTTAGATGTTAATAGTTATAGGTCAAATGTATATATATTGGGCCTTTGGCCATAATTTTTTGTATTAGACTGGGTGGCCTAATTGTATTTATTTTTTGGTCAAGCCCAATGTCAAATGAAATATATTTACATTTTCTTTGGTCGCCAATAAAATAGCCCATAGTATTAGGCCCAATTAAATTGCCCAACCCAATTAACCAAACCGATCAACCTAATTTTTTACACAACCCAAACCATAAATTCTATATACAATTTTGTTGCGGTTTGGCCCTATTTCCCTATAACCAAGAACTGCTCGGTTTTAACTCCTCTCCATCCGATTCGACTCGACCCGTCCGATGCACAGCCCTAGGGGTGATGACCACTTAATCTCGGTAGCCTACATGGACTTCAACAAATTCACTTCAAAAGGATTTAGCAATAGTTGCATCTCTTAATAAAAAAACAGTCCGTACACATACAACCAATTGCATACTAGAACAAACTCTAACTCAAAGGAGGCACTCCCTCACATCATATTACTGTTAGTATAGGTGATATTCCCTAGAGGGAAATCATGTATTTTGACATTGTAAATAATCCCAAATGGCAATAAAATATTTATTTAAATAAAGTATTTATTTATTTGAGTATTAATCCATTAGCATTATGTTGAATAAATTTATTATCAAGAGTTGATAATATGAGTGATAAATTTATTCAGTACATATGCTATAAAATTATTCGTAGTCGATAAATTAATATTTGGTTAATATTAATTTGACTATCACCTTTGTCTATTTTCTTTGATTAGTATAATATCAGAATAGACATGTGGATACTCAAGTGTTGAGTGGATCGAACATGACATTAGATTTGTGATTGTAGGATATTCACTTATAGTCAATAATCACAATCTAGATCATAATGGTGCATATAGTCCTTTAACCTGAGGCAACACAGTCATCCACATTTAAGTGGTTAGAGTTTGTTACCACTTACATACCTGTGCTAGCCATGTGTGGGTATATGGCGTGTGGTGGCTCTAGTCGGTTAAATGTAGGGATGAGTGTTTGTCCAAGATGAGATTCATTGTCTGGAGTGAACCGGGTTAAGATTCTATGCTCTCAGAGTTTATTCTTAATGAATGAGTTCTTGGCCAGGACAAACATGATATTCTGAAAGAGTTTCAGTACTCGAAAGTGTTTCTAGTATTTGTTATGTTTTATCAAGAATAGAACTTGAGATGAGGTCATATGATGAAATTATTAGAGTTTGACTGGACCTTAATTCTAGGCTTTATCGGGATCTTTTAATGAAGGGATTTTAGTGCATAGTAATTATTACCAGAGGGTTCAT
>CATIWO010693018.1:0-13077 GCA_949673435.1 Macaranga tanarius | reverse complement strand
TGTGACTTGACTGGGTTCAAAAGCCACTTCAGTGAGAAACTAATAAAATTTAGCAGAGTATATATATATATATATATATATATATATATATATATATATATATATATATATATGTATATATATATATATCCTAGTGGGTATAGGTAAGAACATCTAATTCTTAACTTTTTGACACCATCATGGATTGAACTTGGAAACTCGAAGTCCCAAGACCTCCAACCTAACCACTTGGCCAAAACTTCATTGACGACTGATGCAAGAGTTCTTAATTAGTGGTCGTATCATGAAATGTTTTAATCAAGACAGTAGTGTGATTTGTGTAAGTTTCTTGACCTAAAGGCACAAACTTTGGAAAAAAAGAAAAAGAATTGTTGTTAATAAGAAATTAAGGGAAAAAGAATCTAGATAACCATATACGTTATATATAAATACATATATATCAAATGATTGTATATATGCTGTTTTCAACAAAGATAAATATCATGTGTTGATCATGAGGAGATAGCAGTGTTCACCTCGTTTCTTTCACCAGCTTTAATGTCATCATATGCTTATTGTGACTAAAAATTAGCTAAGGTTACTTAAGTTACAATTTTATCTGATTATTATTGTGGCCTGCTTATTTTATTCATGCATATATATATTAAAATTCTGCTGTAGCAAATTTCATCTCTTCCTTTATATTCTACTTAAAAGGAATGTGTTGTTTTTTGTTAAAATTTTTTAAAGATAATGTAGGAATATATTCCTATTTGTAAGTTTCTCTTCCAAAAACGATGAAGTTGAACTATTTGAAATTTGTAAAAAACACTCGCCAAATAAATAATTTCCTCGCGACGAAGATTAGTGTTTTTGGCGATAAAATCTTTGCTGAATGTTTTCTTTGACATTTTTTAGAACGTCGCTAATGCTGTTCCAGGTCCACATCCGAGAAAAAAAAACGACGAGGGAAAATTGGATGGCCGGCATCTTACATAGATGACGAACAAGTGGCGTCCCTATAAATGGCGAAGCTGCTTATCGTCGCTACATCCACAATTTTACTACTAAATGAAATTTTTAATTCTGGGTGTCCATATTTTTGCGAAAACAACAATATTTCTCCAGTATGTATTAAAATCAAAGCTTTTCCTTATAAGTATTTAACATCAAAGAATCTGTACAAAATGATATAGCCCAGGTCCAAAGGCGACAACAGGTGGTACAATTATTATTTTAATTTAAGTTTTATACATTTTTTTTCCAAGAATAAATCTCATTGGATTTTAATTATTTGAATGGCACAAACAATTAAAAGAATCAATTTCTCCTTTCTCCTAAAAAAATTATGATGAAACTAAAAAAAAAAAATGCTTCTTCAATTTCTAGCTCAATCCCCATGCCTGCAAAAATCAGAAGAGTGGCACTAAAACACAAAAAGAAAAAAATTACTGCATTTGTATAGAAAATGCAAGAAAGGGTTGTGTCATATTACCTGAATTCGACCGTCTGAAGTTCCAATAACTAACATTTCTTCGTTATCATCAAGAGCCATGCAAAGAATCCTGGCACCATCTCTCCCAGTTTGTAGTGTTTCAATCCTGTTCTGCTTTTTGTGATCCCAAATTTCTATGTTTCCTCCTTTAGACCCTAAATATATTAGCTCTGAGCTTATTGCCATTGCTCTCACTTCCAATGTAGTTGGCACTGAACCAACCTGACCATAATTTGTTGCGTTCCAAATCTTAACAGCCACTCCATCTATGGCAGAGCTGGCTGCATATATAAGTCCATTTCGAACTTGAAGTGCGTGTATAGGGTTTGCTTTTCCTAGTAATTTTCTTGATCCATGTTGAATTGTGACAAGTGTTCCCGTTGCCAAATCAATTTCCTGAAAGAAAAAAAAAAACAAAAGGGGACTTAATTCAGAACTTCAATATGAAGAAAAGATAGTTCAAGCAGGTTCATGGAAGATACCTGAATGCTATTATCTTGACATCCACAGTATAATATTCCTTGTACAAGAGTTAAGCACTTGACATATTTATTTGGATTCAACAATTTGGATCCTCCATTCCATGAGTGCACCTGATAGGAAAAGGCGATAGATCTTAACTTGTAAAGAAAACAAAATTTTATTTTATCAGTAACTGAAGAAATGAATGATTTTATATGATACCTTGACCCCAGCACCTTGGGGAATGAAGCAGGAAATGCTATTGGCCACCACTAGATTATGAACCTGGTCCTTCATGTCATGTATTTGTACACAGTGCAGGTCTTCATTGCCAATGGACCATACCCTTGCAGTTCTATCTAGTGAACCACTATATAGTCTTTCGCCTGATTGTAAAACTACCAAGCTGGTGACTGCCTTTGTGTGTTTTTTAACTTCTTGGATGAGATGAAGCACGCTACCTCTGCCGGTCCAAACCTTCAGAATTTGAAAGAATGCTGTTATGCTAACTCTAGCTCATAGCATACATGAACTTGAAAGATTATGAAGCTGGTGGGGGTGAATACCTTTATGGCTCCATCTGAATGGCCAGAAAATATTTTTTCTTTGAAGCAAGCAACTGAAAGCACTTCTCCATTTTCACTGCAATCTGCTTGAGCTAGTTCTTCGTGATTCCATAATTCCTGATGACAACAAGCACATTCATTTTTCTTTTATTTTCAAGAAGAAATACAGAAAAGCCTAGCTTTCAGGAGCAACAAACTTACAGCACTGGAGTCTCGCCCCTCGGAGAGTACGTTCAGGATTTCAACTGCCAAGGAAGAGGACTTCTTAAGCTCTCTCAGACCTTTCTTGATATCTTTCATATGGGAAGTAAGGTCTCGCAACCCCTCTGGAATTTACAATGTCATGTAAGCTTTTCAGTAAATTACAAGATTCAATTGTTGCAGGGATTGCTACCTACCGGGTTCACTTATGAAGCTTTTTAGAGCAAGCAATGAAAGGACTTTGTCTTCTGTGTCTTTCGCAGACTTGAATATTGTAATGAAGCGTTTGAGCAAGCAAACTCTAGCTGCTCCTCGTATTCCTGTGTCTGGAAGAACACCAAGCATATGTATAAGCCATGTTGCTGACACAAAGCATGCCGCACGAAAATCTGCATTTCTGCCTTTCAAGCCTTCTGCTAAAGCCTCAAAGACTAAACCAAACTCGTGGCTTACTAAAGCAAACGCCATTTTCCTTTCCCAGTCTTCAGCTGCCCTCTCTTCTTCCTGTACATACCAACAGAAGCAGAAAATAAGAAATTTTATTGATTTAAACACATTCTTTAGTAATTGCAAAGAAGCTGACCGATATTTCTTCAATTTCTCCTGACAGGTTGCCAAGCTGCTCCATGCGCATAAGATTTCTGTAACTCTTACTAAGCCCGGCACGTTTCAGGAGAAGAGCTCTAGTAAGAGACTTTCCAGAGGCAGTGAACCTTCCTTGCAACGATATAATTGTATCTGCAGCAGCTATTTGAGCAGCAGGAAAATCTGATTTTCTGAGGCATGAAATGAGCGTATCTATTGCCTCTTCTCGGTATATGCTCATCTTTCTTGGCTCAGCCTGCCAAATAACCATTCAATGCAAGAAAAAATTGTATGATTTGATGTGTTCGTGTTACGTAAGGTTCAACAGATGTAAAAAAAATAGACAACATACCAGAAGATCAAGTTGCAGTAAGAGGCCAGCCACAATAGGACATTGATCTTGAAGAGCTGTCTGCAAATAATTAAGAAGGCTGTGCATTGTACTAAAAGGACCTTCGTCTTTAATAATGTGAAGAACTTGATCAATAAATGTCCTCCTAAGGAGATATCAAACATTAAATTTTACTCACACAGACACGCATCATGAGCTCGAATCACAATGAGTTAGAGATTAGAGGCTTAAACCTGAGATTGAATTACCTATTTAATTTGACTAACTCAAAGAAGAAGTGAACTATCTCAAATCGTTCTCCATCACTTGCACTCATGAAACTATCCAGAACTGGAGCCAGTTCAGCTTTATCAGCTATCATGTTTCTACATTTCCCATATTCCTGCATACATCTTGATAAGATCCCTACTGCTGCAATTCTTTCCTCGACCCACTCAGCTTCCAAACACCCAGTAATGCTTTCAATCACTTTAGTTGAAACAATGGCATTGGCAATTGAAGAAACGATACTTTCTTCACTACTGCTCAGGATTTGTCCAAGCAGAAGAACAGCAGCTGTTTGGGGCTTCATACACATCTTAAGCATATCATCATCTTTCTTCTTAATGACTGTTAGAAGTGATTCCACCATGTCCATCTCTAGTAACCTCATTGTAGAGGGTGTTAACAGGTATATCAATACGGAAGATTCCAATAAACCCTTCTTTAAAAGAGCCACAATGCACTCCACATCAGATTCAACTCTTTTAAGAGTCTGGATGACACCTTTTTCTCTTGAACCCAATTCAGACAGAAGAAAAACGGTTGCTTTCAACACCTGTGGATCAACAGAATTGAAAAGGATCTCCACAAATCCATTAATAACTGAGGGTTTTGAGAGCATACTTTGGATATCAAGGTCCATGTTAGCATCCTGCCAGAATTGCTCTATTTGAAGGACAGCCATTTCAGACTCATTCAAAATTTCTGACATGCAAAGATTGGTAATAGCCTGTCGCAGCTCACTCATTGTATTATCAATAGTAGCTTGGCTAATGACACTATTAGGAGAAGTATTCGGAGCTATTCCTGTTGACTTGAAGCTTAATTCAGTCTTCTGCTGTTGAGTTTTGGACAGACTGGGGACGAATTCAGGATTCAATTCTTTCCAACTTGCAACAAGCCTTTTAAGTACGTAATTTGTCTTAGGCAGTTGGGTGCAATGCAAGTCCTGTCGTGTAATGGGGCATGTTGAGTTTCCTCTTTCAATCCATTCTTGAATTGCCTTTCGCTCATACGTCTGCCCGGTCTCCAGAGTCACAGGATCATCAAACAAATGGCTTGTTATGGGACAGACAAAGTCCTTAGGAGGTGTATGCTTTCCTGCACCGTGAGGATGACCTGTATCTCCCATTACATGGTCTGTAGAACTAATGGTGACATAAAGAATACAAAATTGAGAAACTTGCAGTGGACAAGGTAAAGTTAACGAGGTTACTTTCAAGAAACATACCTACTGGAATCTGCAATAATAAGCTGTTTTTGTTTTTGGGTTTGGCTTTGTCTAGGCTCAAACAAAGCCAATTTTTTATTCTTTACCTACAAGACAATAGCAGAACATTTATAGCTGAAAATAAACTGCATTGTTAAATCAGTCAAGAAACAACAACTACTTTCTTGTTTGCACCGATTATTACCTCAAGTTCGGCTTCAGATTCTGAAGAGGAATTAAGCATATTGTCATCCAAAGAAGACTCCGATTCAGAATCAGAAATTAAAGCTGGCGAAGCTGTCAATGTCCTATGGTTTTGATTTTTTTGAGTTTTTGCAGACACCCTTGGAGAGGCCTTTGTTCTACTGCTACTGCTGCCAGTGAAACTAATGAATTCAATTGATGTTTCACCATCAGCCCATATTGGCTGCAAAAAGATTAAAAAAAAGGAAAAAAGAAAAGAGAAGATAAAGTGTTAAGAGGCTAGAATAGAAGGATAAGCATGAACTTGTCAAACAAAGACTTTTTGTTTGAAAGAAAACAAACAAGTTTTGCAAGGAAAATGCTACTTAATTACTCCATCCAATCATTTTGTAGTGAAGACTTTTGAGAAGAGGACACGGACAGACAATTGTATGAATTTTCTCTGCAAGTTGGAGCTTGAATAGTTCAAAGACAGATGAATTCCGGAAAGTGGTATAATAATTGTTTCAAAAGTTGGTACAATTAATCCAAAATATTGGTTTTTTAATTGACCTTCTAATGATGAATTGACTATTATTAGCTATATGCATGGCAACCATTGATGTTTGGAGAAGTAAAATTCAAGGAACTTGCCCAACTTGTCAAATAGTCCAAATGGGGTTTTTAGGCAGACCTGCTCAAACAATTTATATAATATTTAAAACACCATATTTAAATTCTTGAGTTGTCTTGTCTGATTGACACATTCAAAGCAAAATTCTTTTAGGTGAATTTAACTAATTTAAAAGCTAATCTACTAAAGGAATGCTGCTTAAGACAACCAGAAGAAAAGAAAAAATCTTGAATTCAAAATTATGCCGATTTAAGAAATTTTCAACATGACCCATAACATTATTCTACTCAAACTTTAGAACGACTGTACAATATAGGGCAGAAAATGAGAAAATTTACAAATTGAATACCAATTCAGAAAGTAGAAGTATTTGAAACTTGGAAAAAGGTTAAATTTTTATGAAATCTTGATAATAAAAAAAATGAGAAATTAAAGGTGAAAACTTTGAAAATTCATCATTACATTATACCGTCCATTCTTGAATCCCAGTTCCTCTGTTTTGATCCTTTTATCTTCGTTGCCATTCCCCTTTAAGATTAACGATGGAGGTGTAATTGCTTTATCTTCATCGCTGTTCTTTAAAATCTCTATAAAATATTGAGCAAAAACTCTGCAATTCTCATCAATAACATCTTCATAACTGCATTCTAGCTCCTTCAATTCTAAAGCTTGCCCTCCACTCATTTTCGACAACAATCTCGAGCTAGGAAGAACAACAGACACATCAGACATAGAATTTTCATCGCTGTCGTAGCCCATATTCGTCGAGAAAGAAGACGAAATTCTTGATCTTTGCTCATTAAACCATTCAAGAACTGGTAAAAGATGTACTAAAAACAGGTCCTGGAAAATGACTGGACCTATGTCGGACCGCGCTAGCAAAGGGTCTAAATAGAATATGTTGAGAAGACTAATAGAGGCATTAATGGGTTGTTGTGTAAGGGTGTAAACAAGGGAGAGGAGGAAAGAAGATAATGGGGTTTCAGGGTACGTAGCGAGGAGCCTTTCGGCAAGGCGAAGCGAGGAGGATTGAGTGAAAGGATTTGTAGCTGAAATGGCTTTTTCAAGAGTTTCTAAGGCTAGATTTAAGGGTTTAAGAGAGGTGGTTTTTTTGCTTCTATTGCGGAGAGTGGTGAAAAGATGGTGGCGGAGGTCCGGTTGTGAGATAGCTTCAGAGAGAAAAGTACAGGTTTGGTGGAGGATTTGGGATGCTGAAACGGCGGCCGCAGTCATGGTGGTTGTGGTGGAGGAGGATTTAGGGGGTTTGAATTTGGAGTAAGGATGTAAAGTAGGAAATGAACGGAAAACGTTGATTTTATTTTTAATTTTCAGTTGCTGGCGCCAAAAGGATAGGACGGCCGTTGTAGATCTTGAATGACTAGATTAACCTCAGTCTTAATTCACTAACTTTGATAGTAATAGTGCCATGCCAGCAGGAGATGTGCCATGCCAAGATGGTGTTCGTAATTTTACATAACTTTGAATTTTTGGCGCAAACGGTAGACTTAATCGCATCAAATAGACCCAAACAATGGGTCCCTCTTGCCGCCCTCGCCGGCCTTGATTCTCTCCACCATGCATTTCCATCAATTATGGCATTGCTCTTTCCATTTGTCATCGAGGCAATTTTTTTTTTGGTTTCTTGAACTCTAAGTGATTTTCCAACGTGTATCTTTATGAAATTAATTTTTTTATTTAAACCATAGTAGGCCAACCATAAAAATTTTTCAACACCTAATTTAATTCGACTATATATGCTACAACTCGAATTTAAAAAATAACTTAAATTAACTGCTCCTAATGGTTGTAGTGCTATATAGAGACGCAATAATTTCAAATTTTGATATACTCAAGAATTGAATTATTAAATATGCAAAACCGATTTCCCATCTTATTTATGAAATTATAAACTAATGATGGAATCCAATGTCTTATTAGAACTACATCATTAAGCAAACAATAAAGCAATGAATCTAAGCGAAGCATCAACAGCATTTTGAGCAGCCAAAGAAGCAAAGGTATCAGCTTCATTTGAAACAGCAGAACCTCCACCTGCTAAATCAGACAAAGCCCTGATAGCAATAAAAGGTGTATTCTGCTGGTGACAGATCAGGGCAATTGCTGCACTCTCCATGTCAACAGGAGTTGCATTGAATTTAGAGTTCAGGAACTCGCGATACGCACTGTTGTCGACGTAAACATTAGCACTAATCCCCTTTTTTACTCTCACCACTACGGGTTCTCTTGGCAAGCAGGTTGAATTCACACACCTTTCTAACTTCAGTCCCTACATTGCGAAAACAGAAATTTTTTAGTCAATGTAAGCTTGGTAGAAAATTAAAGCAGTGTGAAGAAAGGTAGGAGATAAAGAACCTGAACTTTCTTTGCAATTTCGAAGTAATGTTTATCAACAGGAACCCAGAAGGCATGCACTCTAACTTCAGGAGTTCCATTTACAGGAAAGGTTTCTTCAGGTTGGTACCAGACTCTGTTTAAAAGATTTTCTACAGATATTGTGCCATTTTTGGTATCAGTCTTGTTGTTGTAATCAGAAAATTCAAGAAAACCTATTTTCCTGGTGTAGTCTCCATTAGATTCTAAGGCGAGTTGATCATCAGGCCCATCTCCGTACCTCTGCTCGTTGGTTGCAACAAAAAAAAAAAAAAAAAAAAGTGTGAGGAGACAATCGCAATCAAGAAATGGAGAGTTTCTTATGCCTTTTATAGCATAAATTTTCTGTGTTTTACCTGCCAATTCCAAAGGCCAGTGTGAGCCCAGTATTGAGGGATAGTCACGTCGCCAATTTGAAGTGAAGAATTCGCATTTCCTGCAATTCCATAGTGCACAACACCATTCACCTTGAACAGACTCAGAAGTAATTGTGTGGTTACACCTGCATTTAGCTATTTGAATAATAAGAAAATGAGAAACAGATTTTTTTTTAAAAAAAAAAACAAGAAGAAAAAGTTTAAAGAAGAAAGTAGCAGAAGTAAAATTAAATAAAAAGTTCCATATGGGAGATTATTATACAACAAAAAAAAATTAAAATTATTTACTTCCTTATGAGTCTATTTGACTCAGTTTAGATTAGTTAGAATCTTGTAGCAACTCGATATCGAAGATTATTATACAACAAAAAAAATTAAAATCAACATACCATACTTAATCCAGTCATGACAATTATAACCTTCACATTTTCCACCGTCCCTAACCTAAATCTTCTCCCTGTGTGCAGCCAAAAACAAAAGGTTAAAAAAGAAAGGATATATACTTGCCTATGTTTCTTTAACTTGTATAATTGGGGCAAGAACACCCTTCTTCAAGATTACTGCTTTCAGCTATTTTATGCCAGTTGTCCAGGCAAAATGAGCATCAGGACACTTGAGCAGGATAAGTATCTCATATGATGGAACTAAATCACAGAGCCAGCATTTAAAGTAACTAATAAGTTAATTAAATCCACAACTTAGGTTCATTTTCTTTTTTCTGAAAAAGACAGTAAAAAATTTACCTGAAAAGTCCAAGTAGGGAAGCTGAGCATGAGCCTCAAAGCTTGGAGATTGAAGAAGAGGATTCATCTCGAAGGCATTTGGCACTACAATACCTAAATATGGACCTTCTTCATTCACTCTATCAATCTTTCTCATAATATTTTGAGGAACTTCTGCACAAGCCCTACTACTACTGCTAATCCCAATTCCCACAAATAACAAAACAAGAACCCTCAAAAACTCCATCATGATCATTTTCCTTCTCTCTCTTTTTTTTTTTTTACAAACAATAAATAGATCAAGAACCCTTTTATAATCTCCAATCTATTAGTTTCAAACACTATTAATTAAATACATAAAATGCTAAAAACAAGTTTTAAACAAATAAAAATAATATCATAAATTAAAATTAAAGAAAGCAAAAAAAATAGGGGGTGGAACTATGCATTTGGCATATGTTTCAGTCAATCAAGAAACATTGAATACTTACCTAACGAAACCAAGTAGAGATTGAAAATTCAAGAGGCTGAATTATTATGTAATGCCGTAAGAAAATATATTAGCAAGATCCCTATTATCCATATAAAAATGAAAGTAAAAGAAAGTGAAATTTTATTAGGCTAAATGCATTGTTTTGCCATGAACTTTACACAATTAACCTCTAATATTTCTCAATTTTTATTTTTTTATTTAACTTTAAATTTTTATTTTAAATCTATTTAATCCTTACAATACATAAAATCAGCATATTTTACAAATTAATGTTGATATGAACCAAAAAAAAATTATATTGACTAAAATTATATTCAATTAAAAGAGATAATATAAATGAACATAATTTTTAACTTTTATTTTAATTTTTAGCATTTTATATATTTAAAATTAATTATTTATCTATTTTTGATAATATATGAATTAAATAAAATTAAAAAATACAATTTTAAAAATGAAAAATATTTAAAATAAAAGTTTATAAATTAAATAAAAAATAATAAAACTTTTTTTTTGAACGGGAAAAACAATAAAACTTTATATATTGTATAAAGCTGGGTCCCAATGTTCGTGAAAGGTCAAATCATATATTGGCTGCCAAACCTACGGATGGTCCCTTTATATAACCCGAATCTTTGGGAGAGATTGTCTTTCGGAGATTTGTTCTGTAAGGGTGTTTATAGATTACTATATATATATATATATATATTTTTAAATTTGGAAGGGCTTAGTCATTTAATTAGGGAGTGGTCAAAATTTAAACTTTTGATCTTCTGCACTTATATATATATATATATATATATATATATATATATATATATATATGTTGTTGTTGGTTTTTTTTTTTTTCTACTAGTAAAGTTTTCTTTCAACCATAGTCATGACTATCTTAACTATTTGTAGTCTCATTTTGAGATCCCTACGATGATTGAGATTTGATTGTTGTAAGGTTGTTTTTATGAATGAAATATTATTCATGACCAAAAAAAATTGAAATTTTTGCTGTTTGGGCATTAATTAAGAGTGGTTTATAATTTAATTTTTTTTAAATTATACAAAACACATACTACGGAAAAAAAATAAAATATACTTCTTTATAAAATTATGACAATTATTTAATTATCTTGTGTGTATATATATTTGATCGAATGAGAAAATTTTACCATGCCGTAATCTGAATCTTTAGTGCCATTAAAAAACTTTTTTTATCAATTAACTATTTAACATTTGTCTCTATAAGAGGGTATGGGGAGTGATCCAACCCTGTAATGTTTGCTAGGTGGTCCTAAGCCTGAATCCTCTATGCCATAACAATGCTTTATGTTTTTGAAGTTATTGATGCCACAATTTAATGTTTACAGGGTAGTTCTAAACCTCTAATATTTGGAAGATTTTTCTATTTTGGTGTTTTGTAGATTAGTATAATATATGTGATGGTTTGGTGTATAGACTTTTGGACCTATATAAAAATTTTTCAAACATTTTACACGTGATTATTATTGGTGGTTTTCATATATTTGACAGCATGCATATAGGGTACCTATGGATCAAATTTTTTCTAGTCATTTAAAGTTATAAGTCTCCTGGGAGAGCGGGGGATCAAACCTTACCCTACTAACTAGATATCTGATATTAAATTTCACACGAAAAAGACGTTAAAGTGGTGGAGAGGGCCTCGAACCACCTCTCAAATATGCTAAAAATAGCATATACAACTGGACCACTACCCCAGTTGTACGTATGAATCAATTTCGTTTCCTATACATTTAGATTCTTTTAATTTCCAAATTAAAGTCCTATGTCTCCTGAGAGAGCGGGGGATCAAACCTTACCCTACTAACTGGATATCCGATATTAAATTTCACACGAAAAATATGTTAAAGTGGTGGAAAAGGCCTCGAACCGTCTCTCAAATATGCTAAAAATAGCATATACCACTGGGCCACTACCCAATTGTACGTATGAATCAATTTCGTTTCCTATACATTTAGATTCTTTTAATTCCCAAATTAATCTTCACCATTCATTATAGACAACTATACAAGAATAAGATCCTCCTACTACCTCTTTCCATTTATATATTTATAAACTGTAGTGGTATGCACAACGTGTGCTTTAGAGCAAAGAAAATAACTCTACGATGGAGGGAGGAGATATATGAATTACATGACGTGTCTATGCTAAGTTTGTACGTCTTTTATTTTATTTATATTTAATGTCTCTGTCATATATCAATCGGATTGACTTTAATCATTTTAAAATTAGAGTCTAATGAACTTAAAACAAAACTCTGCATATTTTTTTTTATATAAGAAATTTTAAATGAAACTTTATTTAAATAAATTTATAAAGATACCCACATATGAATATATACAGTTAATTTGGTGAATATAGTTACTTTGTTTTTGCAAATATATTTAACATATATAGCTTATTGTATAATTTATTGTTATATGTTATATATACACATATGAATATGATTTTTTTTAAAAAAGTACAAACATAATTTGAAAATTTAGATACCCATAAGATTTGACTTCATTCATTTATTTGTTTACAACGTGAAGAGGAATAAAACATATCAAAAGTTTGATCTATCTAAGTTAAACTCATTTTTGATGGAGGTCATTAATTCCTAGTTTTGTCATTTCTTTTATTTTGGTTAATAAAGAGGTAAATCTTCCTTTTTGTCTTTTTTTTTTAAGAGAAAAAATCTAAATATATTTCAAACCTTATCTAAGAAACAGAGAAGAAACTTATTTTTTGTTCAAAGAGGGACAAAAACGTAAGACTTGTATAGATGTCGTTCTAAAATAAATAACTATATATAATGGAGAAGCCATTGTTGAACACCGGAGGGGCCGGGCTTGGACTATTCCTTTCTCTAATTAAGTTAAGGAAAATTACATAAATAGTATAGTTTTAAAATTTATTTACATAAAATATCTTTTTTTAATTAATTTTTGTGTTTTTAAGAATGCCTTTTTTTTATTTAGCTTTCAAATTTATCCATTTTTGTGTTTTAATGTGTCTTTTTTGTATTATTTTCTTTTCTTTTTCTTTATTTCTTTATTTTTTTTATTTTCTCTTCTTAATTATTTTTTCTTTTATTTCTCCTATTTCTTTTTTTTTTAATTTTTATTTTCTACTTAATTTTTCTTCTTTT
>CATIWO010692978.1:0-14749 GCA_949673435.1 Macaranga tanarius | reverse complement strand
CAGGATCTTGGGAGTCTTCTATTAGCTTCTCTCCTCTACGCCGGATTCATTCTTCACCGGCTGTTTTATGTAGGTTACTATAATGTCATATATTTGTGTGAAATGTAGTAATCTAGAACACCGCAGTAGTATTGAAATGATTGTTGTTTTAATGACTGTATTTATATTTATCCTTTCAAGATTGTAAGTTGTGGTTTTTATTTGGATTGTATTTTGGTTTGTAACATTGTGATTTAATTGTTGGTTTGTGGAATGGATGGTTCTATTAATCGGAGTAGTGTTGGTTGCATATTTTGGAAGTGTATATTTATTTTTAGGTTTTGAGTTTACTCTATTTTTAGGGGAAACTCTGCCAAAATTTCCTTAAAATTTCTATTAAGACTTACTACGGGTTTCGGAAGCATATAGCTTTCCCATTCCCTAGTGCCGGTCACGTGCCTTGGGTTCGGATCGTGACAGCTGTCAATGAGACTTATAGTTCCACTACAAAGATTTAATGGTTGGTGTTTTTTAGTGTGATTTGGATGGTGGTTTTAGAGTTTTAGGTTTGAGTAATGGTTGTAGTGGGGTGCCAGGTGACGATGCTGGTGATTTGGTGGCACCGGTATTGAAGAGTGCTATTTGAGGTATTGGTCTTAAAGGAGACAATTTTTTTTTTTGGTTTTGAATTTTTTTCCATTAATCTATAGTAAGGTTATTTTTGTCATTTACATAATTTGGCACATGTGGCATATGACATGGCTTATGACTGGGATAAAGGCGGGGCCCGTTTCAACTGACTCAGCACACAATCACCCTCTAATTGGCCAAATACACTAATTTGAGATGTTTTTTTTAAAGTTCAACACTTGATTGCACAAAAAAAAAAGGTTAGACATTCAAATAGAAAAAAACCGAAAAGGTCAGACACCAAATTTGCAATTTTTCCAATTTCATCAAACCAATTACATTTATTAGCTTTTGTTGCCAATTGTCATCTGTTAGCTATTATGAACAATTAAATTAAACAGACCCAATTTTTTCACTGGATTAATGTAGTACTTTGGCTGGCTTAGAAGATTTATATGAATCAATTAAGCGGATTAATGCACAAATTTACGTTATATATATATATATATATATATATATATATATATATATTAATTTGCACTTTACTCATGTACATATTCCCAGCTTCAAAGTGCTGATTTTATTTTACCACTATGAGCCTTTCTTTCTTGTCTTGAGGACAACGATATCGTACCCTTTTAGTTTTGCCTATTACAAGATTGGATCATAATTAATGAAAGTTAAATAAAAATGATATCACCATTGGTTTATATGGCTAAATTATTACATGTGCAGGTAGGTAATGAAACCCATCAACAGGTGCAGGAGACACTTGCATTGGCAGCACTGTCATTAGCTCAAGATGAAGTGAGTGACGAGCGGAGAAAGGAGGACAACATCAAACACATGATGATATGGACATTTCTGAAATCAATTTCGCAAATTTCACCTTTAACTTAGGTATGGGTGTTGACGCACTCCGAAATGGCCGAATCAAAAATTGAACCGACACTATTTGGTTCGGTTTGTATTTTTAGGATTTTTGAATTTTTAGAATCGAACTGAAATTTTGTTCGATTCGGTTTTATATAAAAAAAAATTCAATTAACCGAAATAACTGAAATAACCGATTTTTTATTTTTTATTTTAATTTTTCTAAATATTTTGTTAAAAATATATACAAATTTAATATAAAAACAATCAATATTTTTAAAATTTTCGGTTCGGTTTTCTACCCAAAAATTTCGGTTTAGTTTTGGACCTAATTCGGTTCGGTTCTAATTTCTTCAAATTCAGTTATTTCAGTTCGGTCAAAAAAACCCCTAAAAACCGACTGAACCGACCGATGAACACCCCTAAACTTAGGCTAATTAAAGAAAAAATTATTTAAGAGAGTTGGTCTATTTAATAGGGAGAGTATTTTTAATGTATCAGACTGATATAGAAAAATATAATTTTGAAATATTGATTAAAGAGATTACAATATAGGTTTATATGAAAACAATTTTTTTTTTGTCTAAACCACTGGTCAGTGTTTATTGGTCTCTAATTAATGAACTTTAATTATAATTATTTAACGTGATTGCGTTCATCATAATTTGAACTCAAGACGTTGTTTAAGCAAGAAAATTTCTCGTACCATTGAGATGGGAAGGGGGACGGGAGGGGGGACTCGAACACGATTTTCAGGTGCCATTGGGAAGTCAAATGGCCTCACCAGGCTAAGATTCATCAGTTTTTTTTTTAAAAAAAAATATATTGGGCTAAGATTCATCAGTTAAATGAGTGATTAAGTTGAATTAACATATTTGATGAATACATATCAAGATCTATAATAATACATTTAAATAGCAATACCCATCAATCGAATTCATTTTCATAATCAACATGAGATGACACTTGAATGTACAAATCCAACTGCTTAAACTTAATTCAGCTACTTGTAGCTATGGTGATGTTGCCTTTTAGCAATACGAGGGAGTTGGGTTCAAGTTTTCTTTTAACTCATTCATTTACAAAATCAAATTAATTAAACAATAGAATAAACATATATTTTAATACATTAAATCAATGAAATAAAAATAGAATAGCAAAATTTACTCTAATCTAACTCCATTGTTATTCTACCGGTGAATCTTAATCTGGTGGTCATAAAAACTCTCAAAAAAATTTGAACGTCTTGAGTTCAAGTCCTCCGTTCCGTTTCAAATAGTACTGGGTGTGCTGATTAAAAAAAAAAATTTCAATTGTCATTCCTATATAACATTAACAAAATAATCTTATTTAACCTAACATTTTTATATCAAATAATTTATATATATATATATATATATAGAGAGAGAGAGAGAGAGAGGGGCAATGGAAAAAGGCCACCACTTATAGAGGTCAGAAAAAAAAGAAAGCAAAGTGTAATAGTTTATATCTGATAGTTTATAAACAGAAACAGAGACCTGACTGCAAGCCAAGAAACAAACAATTTGCAATTGTTAAATAATTTAATTTAATTTAAATATCAATTTCACGTTCTCTGTGTCTGCTTCGCTCGTCAATGGCCGATGATGCAGCAGCAGGCTCTTCTCCTCTAATCCCTCCGTCTCCGATCGCCGAGCCTACCGAGATCGACCTCGAAGCTGGCCCTGGAGACCAAATTCAGTGCCGTATTTGTCTCGAAACTGACGGTAATTTTTATTTTTGCGGGTAAATTAAGCTGCTGGTGACTGCTTGATTGAGTTGAAATATGCAGAGAAAATGATATCACTTGAGCAAGAAGCTTTTTGCCATTTTGTCCTTTGTTTTTGAAATGAGGACAAATTTATCATTCAATTTATGATGTAATGTTGATTTTGTTTGTGTTAAAAGAAAATTATTAAGTTTTAGTTGTTTATGATAAGTTTTTGTTGCATTAGGGCTTTCATGAATAGTTTTAGTCCTTTGGAGTACTGACAAATTTGTTAGCTTTATTTTGTAATTTTGCTTAGTTTAGTGTTTGGAAAGTCTGAAAGTGCGAGAATTCAATTCTGTTTCGTCAATTTGCTTGTTTGGAATGATCGTATTTGTTACAGTCTGGAGTTCAATTCTTTCAATTTGGAAAAGAAAATAATTATTAGGGTATTCTGAAGTACGAAATCGTGTCAAGAATTATATAATTTTTTTTGGAAGAATTCAACTCAAGGACTATATATGCTCTATTGAAAGGCTTTGGACTTTGGAATTCAGTTTATTATTTGGTGCTGATCACATTGTTTTGTTATCTTTTCCCCCTCCATAGGTAGGGATTTTATTGCACCATGCAAATGCAAAGGAACATCAAAGTATGTGCATCGGGAATGTTTGGATCATTGGCGAGCTGTGAGGGTATGGTTGATATCTTCATTTTCATTATATCCTTTTAAATTATTAGTTATCGTATCATCGTTTGTTGTGTGAGTTTACTTTGATATAGGCATATCATGTTGCTTTCATATGCTCTTGCTTGCATTCCATGCAATTGCATTTTGTGAAGCAAGTCTACTTGTTATCCAACTGAAGTCCTTTTGGGAGGCCCAGGAAGATTTGACTGGTGTTAATTGAAGTTATAGATGTACTGGAGGCTGGAGCATATACTTTGGTCTATGCTGTAAAATTCTTATCAAGTTTTCTTTTTAATAACTCTTTTCATCTGGAACATGAGAAGTGGGATGGTACTTGAATGTCAATGTTTATGTACTTAGATGTGGCATCTGCTGCCTTTGCTTTGTAAGATATCTCATTTTTTTTTTAAATGTAACATCTGTTGATTTTGATTCACTGATTTCACTCTTGGTGATCTTGAGCTTGAATGGAGACCTGACACGCAAAATTGATATGTCTACACCCTTCGTGTGGTGGAATTGCGTGGATTGTTGTGTATATGATTTTAAAGTTGTTTCATCCTTAATAAACTCGGAGGCAGAATATATTATATTGGATATGTTTATCTGACTATCTTGTGTCACCTACTTGTAGATTTTTGGTTATGTTGTTTCCATTCCAAGTTTATGTAGAGAACCAATTATGTGTCAAAAGGTTGATGATTTTTGCATGAAACAACAAATTAAAGTGAGATGCATGCCCTCTTTGGCATTGTTGCTATTTAATTGTGTTATAATCTTCTAAAATTGCTTGTGATTTTTTTTTTGGGCAATTGTTTCTATTTAATTTTTGTAGGAAGGGTTTGCATTTGCTCATTGCACAACCTGCAAGGCCCCTTACCATTTGAGAGTTCATGTTGCCGCTGATAGGAAGTGGCGTACTCTGAAATTCCGGTTCTTTGTGACTAGAGACATCGCATTTATATTTCTGGCTGTTCAGCTTGTAGGTCATTAGCTCCCCAATGTATATCTGTACATTTTTTTTTTGCTGTATTCTTTGGTTATTTTCTCCCTCCTATATTTATAAAATTAATTGTTAATTTTTTTTTTTATTTTTTTTATTCTTTTTCAGGTAATTGCTTCACTTGCATACTTGGTATATTTAATTGACAGTTATCAGCAGTCCTGGCTTCGTCATGCATGGGGATTTGATAACGAGCTTAGTTTCTACTATATATGTGGTAACTATCTGAATAGCTAAACTAACTGTTATCATAATACTCCTTAATGCAGTTTTTAATTGCAGCAGAAAAATAATAATTTTATTTCTTATAGCTGATTATTCTTGGTGGATTTTGTCTTGTTTCTACCTTGATAGAATTTGAACCACATAGAACAAATATGTAACAAATTAGGGAAATTTTCTGTCATCCTTTTCTCACAAAAATATTGTAGTCTATTTTAAAGTAAATCAGTATTGGCCATTTGTTAATTTTGAGGATTTATGGCTTTCTTCTCATCTTTTCAATTTTTTACAAGAACATGGGAATGGCATCTTTACATGAATGTGTTTTTATATAGGAGCACTATTATTTTTTGCTTTGCTGGGCCTATCTGGATGCTTCATTACTTGTTATGATCGAAGAGTTCGCAGTGATTTGGCTCAGCCTTGTCGAGAATTATGTCTGTGTTGCTGTCAGCCCGGGTATAACTCTGTATTTTTTTAAAAGCTGATGTACATGATGTAGTTCTTTCTGCTGGTTTATTCCATTTAAATGACAAGAATTAGACGTTTTCTTTTGCTTCTTTTCAAGCCTTCGTAAATGTTGAAAAATCCTAAAAGGTTGGGTAAGCGTTAGCAAAATGTTCTTATTATGAAAATTCTGTCATGTATTCCTTACGTATGGAGTGAACTGCATTTAATTTCTCACCTTTATTCTCTAACTTTGAAAATGAAAAATCATTTGTTAATATATGGGCTTTACTTCTGCATCTTAGAGGGCATGCAGTATACTTCTTGGAGCTTTCATTTATTGCGTTAAGTTTTTATTTTGAGCTTTGCTTGCCAATTTTTTTTATCCTGTTTAAGGAGCAGAAAGAATAGATGGTATCTTGTAATTTGGACTCTGCCTTTAGAATGAGCTCACATTTCATCCACTTATTTTTCACTAAATTAAGGCAATTAACCAAACTGTTGTTCTGCTTAAGTTGGTCCAACCTTCTTTCTCCTCCCCTCCTAGCTTGCAGTTGTGTGATGAAAAGTGGATGATTATCATGGATCATTCTGGTGCACCTATGTGCCTTAAATTCTGCCTCTGTTGCCTTATACTAGTAACTGGATTATTAGACAAATAATAACATGAAGTGCAAAAGCATGTCAGAGTCTTTGATGCATACTGAGATCTCTCGATGTCATGCTCTTTTGTTTTATTGTATGGGATGGGTGTTTATTAAACCTGAACCATATTAGACATTGGATGCTAAAATAAACTCTCCTAAAGAAACATGCTCATATTTTAAATGCATAAGCTACATGAATAATGCTTTAACATGGAATTTTATTTTTCAAAAAACTGATAATTTAAATATACATTTTGTTATTCATGCAGAATGTGTGCTGACTGCCATTTACCTGGCACTCTTTGTATGTGGACTGACTGTACCACTTGTTTTGAGAGCTGTGCAAGTGCTGCTGGTGAATGTGGTTGCTTGGGAGGTGCTGGCGAAGCAGGGCTACCATTGTTATTTATAATGGCTCTGATTGTGCTGGGACTATTCACTGTGATTGGCATATTCTATAGTGTTTTGGTAGCTACGATGGTTGGACAGCGCATTTGGCAGCGGCACTATCACATACTTGCCAAAAGGATGCTAACGAAAGTGAGTGGATGATGTAACTTTGGTTCTCATAATGCTCAACGGTCTTTCTACGCTAAACTACTAAGCTTTAATTTTAAACAACTGGGCTCGGTTAAATGGATTTTTTCTCTTATGGTACACCCTGTTTGGAACTATATTTTTGGAATAGTTTCAGTATAATAAATCTCTTTCACATGCTATTGTGGGTCCATCATTTTCCTTTTTCCCTCTGCAGCTTAAATAGGCTTAACCTTTCTTATGGGACATCTGGTTTATAATTCACACTTGTTATGTTCAAACATTCTCTATATCCCATTCTCTGAACTCTTCCAGCGTCCAACCCATATTTTCTTACGGATGCATTCATTCATCTTCCTATCTTTATATCCTTGGCATTCACCTTAGCGCTTATTTTTGTCAGTCATCTTGTTTCAGTTTGTTTCTTCACCATCCCTATCCTTGTTGGCTTCCATCATGATTGATTGAATCTTGGTCTTATAAAAGCTTCTTTTCAATTTAGGTGGTATTTTGTGGTCATGTAGACATTTGTTACACCTTGTCAAGTCCAGTACTCTCTTGTAATTCAATGATTGACTACCTCATTTTCATCATCTTCCCATAGGCATGTCAAATATGGAATTTATTAGGACCTTTGCTCCTTCCAGGCTAACCGTATTTTGCCTCCTGTTACTAAAATTGCTAATGCATTTACTTGTTTAATTATACTTGAAACTTATAGATTGGGTGCTCTATCATACAATTTTTCTGCAATATATTTGGAAATTTGGCATTATGACATTGGTGTCTGTTCTGATATTGGGTCTTTGACTTTCATGCCACTATCTTTGTTGCTGGGTGCTGCATCACAAGCTTTCTGACGTGTATGAGTTTTACTTGACTATATGTTGATACCTCAATTGACTAGTTTTATGATATTTCTGCTTTGTTAGGAATATGTAGTTGAGGATGTTGATGGTGAGATGACAGGATCTGATTGGTCCCCTCCACCTCTCCCACCTGAGCATGTTCAGCAGCTGAAAAATCTTGGTCTTCTATGAGATAAAGTGGCGATATATCGTTGATCACAAGAATAACACTCTGTAAAGATGGGACTGGTACTTTATTTTGGTAGGTCAGTCTATAATACGTGCCTTGAACTTTATTCAGTGCAAATTGGCTTGCAGATTCACTAGGGAAGAGGTAAGAAAAGATCAAAGGCGCTTTGATGTTGTTCAAATTACTTACAAATCTTTGAATGATACTTTGTGAAAAGTTTCTCTTATTACTACAACAATTCCATTGGTAAAGAAAACTGAAACAAGATTTGCCACAGATTTACTGACAAAAGATGTTTCACCATTTGTTCCATGTCTGTAACTTATTAAACGATACGGGATCACGCACGGGAAAAATATCACTCTGTATAAAGATGTGTTTATGCCATTAACTATTTATTTCAAGAATTTGTCTGGCATTCTTAAATTATTATTATTATCTGCAAGTTTTCTTCATGAGTGGCTATACTAGCAGACACTTCAGGCACGTCCACTTCTTTGCAAGGATCCCCAGTGTCATTTCCTGTAAACAAAAGATACAGGACCTGAAATTTTAGATTAGAACTCAAGACATAGGAAGTTCCAGTGAGACAATTATAATTATGATAGTAATGGTATTTTCAAGGTGCAATAGAACACTTTCATGTCATCCATTCCAGCACGTATGACTTTTGAAGTTATGATGATATTGGTGATAATTTTGGTGACGCTTGTGAAATGAGATTCGGCAAAACGAGTCATCTCTATGTGACAGTCTATCCAACTAGCAACATATATGATGTATTGTGTGGCTATGGAGTGCAAAGGGCATGACTACTGATAAGTATGCAGGCAGGTGGAGTGACCAAACTACCTATCAGTCCATCACCGACTTGTGAGGATACCATGTGCAGGTTGAGGGACAAAAAGGCATGCAAGCTGAGGTATTTTGTTTTATTTTGTTTTCGATTCTTAACTTTTGTCTCTTTGGATAGATTCTTGGTACATAATTATTGTTTACAGTATTTATCTTGTGGGTTGGGAATCTACCTACCTGTCCTGCCGTGCCCTTTAAAAAAAATGGAAATCTGGATTAGGTGCATTGGATTATATCAAAATAGTATAAAATCTTCTTCCAATTAATTGAGTTGCCTTCTGAACTTGGACTTTGGATTTGGTCACTTAAAATCAAATATTAATATCTCTCTCTATTAATTTTCAATAAAATTGACATAATATGTACGTTGT
Source organism: Macaranga tanarius (assembly GCA_949673435.1). Lineage (NCBI taxonomy): Eukaryota > Viridiplantae > Streptophyta > Magnoliopsida > Malpighiales > Euphorbiaceae > Macaranga > Macaranga tanarius. The sequence continues at coordinate 5,730 of CATIWO010692978.1, read as the reverse complement.
GTGACAGATGAATCATCAATCATAACGTAAGTTTATTTCTTGTTAGAATTTGCTAATTAAAAAAAACAGGAAAACACCCATTATACTGCACTGCAAAAACCCATTGTCCATGTCAAGGAATATTCTAATGCCCAAATGCCTTTGCACCAGTCTTAAACTGTTAAAAATAATTAACACTGGGAAAATAAGGCTTTAAGCAATATCCACAAGTACCTTTCCTTCAGCATACGCATGAGCTGTGACGTTTAATTTATTGGACGGTCAAATAACAGCCACGAATTGCTCAAGTGATTCTTCTTAAAATTGATTTCTCCAGCAAAGTATATTTTGATTTTATTTCATGCAATACAATTCACTCACAGTAGTTAAAAAAATTTTCCACAACGGAGATGCTTCAAGAAATATCGTGAATGGAAATGGTGGGCATATATATATATTTTTTCCATTTCATTCTAATTGTCTTTTAAAAAAATAAAATTTGTTATACTTCAAATGATGTGTTTAGATTACCAATAAAAAATAAATTATTCTTTTCAATTTTATCCATATCTTGATTTTTTTTTTTGGACTTGATACGTGACCTAATATCATCGAGATGAAAAGGAGGTAATTAATTGTTAGTAACTTTGAAAATTATTTTTATGAGTTACCACTTAATGTGGAATCTCATAAGTCTTATTAATTTTGAAAATTATTTTTATGAGTTACCACTTAATGTGGGATCTCCTAAGTTTAGTTGTAGAGGAAATGAATTGAATCCAATACCTCTCATGCAAATAGTAAATGCTCTTGACACTTAAGTTAGGCCTTAAGTGTCTCATATCTTGGTTTTAGTAATAGGTAGAAGAATGAGTTTGATTGGAGTAATTGTAATTCATACTAACTTTTGATTTTTCTAAAAGAGAGTAACATATATATATTTATTTGTATCTATAATTATATTTAATTTTTGCGATAATACTTTAAACCAATTAGAATAGAATATGAAGTATGATTTTTATAGTTATTTATATGACAAATCATAGGCATATGATAAAAGGTCCACCCACCACGTTATGCTCTAGTGCTCCACTAACTACAAAGTAATTTCGTGTGGAAAGTGTGAGAGCAGCAAATGGATTTGCATTTGATGGTGTTGTAGAAGTGTGCCCCTCGTTCTCTCCCTCTATTAGGAATTGGTGGGCGGCGTTTCATCAACGCTGAAACCGTTTGCGGCTCCCTGCTCCCAGTACACTCACCTTTACTTTAATTCAATTTCAAATATCAAGACTTAAATAATATACAATTTGCATAGAGATTATTATTAACTTTATATATAAATATGTTTACCATATATGACAGATAAATTTATAAGGCGAAAGTTGAACAAATAAATGGTAAAAATTTTCTTTAAAATATAAAAGATTATGAGTTTAATATATGACAATATTAAATGGTGAAATTTTTTTTTTTACAATGTTAAAAACATAAATTTATCAAACAAGATAGAATAATGAATATGCTAATCCTTAAAATAAAAGTATTATTACCATAACAAATTTATTTCTATTTAATTTTTAAAAAATTTTCATATTCACCATCAGATAATAATTGTAAAATTCGAAAATGTGAATTTATATTCAATAGCATCAATATATTAAAAAAAAGGGTTCAACATCATCGATACTAATAAATAATTAATTATAATCAATAAATTTTATATGCTTATATTTTTATAAAAAGTACCACTATTTGTTGTTAGCATTAAAAAAAAATTATCGAACATGTTACCCAAAAATTAAATCATGAAATTCCACAGCCGAAGATTCAAGATTCATCTGCCTGCCTCATCGGCTAATGAAGTAAATCTTTATTATTATTTTTTTCATATTATGACATGACATTTTCAGTTCAACTTTTCAAATTAAACTCTAAAATTGGAGCTTTCACTTTCACCTCTCTTCAAAAAAGGGGGAAAACAAAAAAGTCGGTGAAATACTACAGGACGCGTGATAGCATCAGTAAGCCACGTTCAAAACCTGTTCCTTATTTTTAATTTTAAATGGTGCCACGTTCACTCAAAACCACCAACATAAATGCCCACATATACACACAGCTTAAAGTATTAAAAAACAAAATACCCAAATTCAAAATTTAAAATTTAAAAATAATTCCCAACACATAGACACCCACTTGTCATCCTTATCCATTTCTTTCTTCTAAGTCTAACCGCCAATTTTTACATATTTTATATTGGAATAAAGTCCGATTTAGCCCTTAAACTTTTTGAAAAAGTTTAAATTACCTTTTTTTGATATTTTTTGTTAATTTACCCCTTAAACTTTGTAATAAAAGTCAAATTAACCCTAAAAATTTCATTTACTATTATACGATATGCAAACATTTATCACAATAAAAATTACAAACAACTCCCTGATAGTTTAGTTAGTTAACAAATTAGTCCATACTTTCATAAAAATATTTAGTAAAAAAATTAAAAATTTATTTTTTAAAATTATATTCAAACCCTTAATTTATTTATAGTATATTATATTACTAGACAATTATTTAGTCACCAATCATTTTTAATAATATTTGAAATATTAAAATTTATTTCATTTATTATATTATTAATTTGTATATTAATATATATAATTTTAAAATAATTTCATATTATGGGTCAAAATATTTTGAAATATTTCATTATTTTTGTGACATGTTAATATACGTATAAATAATATTATTTTAAATCATTAAAATTATTTATATGTTAAAAATTGTTAATATTTTTAAAATTATATATTATAGTTAATTATTTTTAAAATGATAATTTTTTAGTATATTAATATGGTATATTATTATTTTTAAATTTAAACACATAAATTTAAATTATTTAAATTTATATATTTTTATATATTTATAGTTAACTATCATGAAAAATATTTTACTACTATAAGTGTTAGAATACTTCAAAAATTGTGACACATAATATTAAAATATTTTGATATTATATGTGTTAATATACAAATTAATATTATAAGTAAATAAAATAAATTTTAATATTTTAAAATTATCAAAAAATTATTAGCGAATAAATAAACTATCTAGTAATATAATATATTAAAATATATTTAGGCCTTAGATAATAATATGATTTTAAAAATAAAGTTTTCATTTTTTATTTTTCATTAAATGTGTTTATGAATATATAGACTAATTTGTTAACTAATTAAATTATTAGGGGTCTTTATGTAATTTTTATTGTGATTTTTGCTTGCATCTCAGAAAATAAGGGTGTAAATGGAATTTTTAGGGTCAATTTGACTTTTATTGCAAAGCTTAGGGGTAAATTGATAAAAAATGTCAAAAAAAAGACAATTTAAACATTTGAAAAAAGTTTTAAGGGCCAAATGAACCTTATTCCTTTTATATTCCTATAAATGCATCTCCTTCTGAAATATTATTCCCCATCATAGCATAATAAACCAACAATCTATCCTTTCTTCTTCTTCTTCTTGTTCACCCACTGCAAGAAGTAAGTGTGCACACATATAAAAAAAGATGGCTGATATTGCAATTTTGGTTGCTGAAGAGTATGAGAGGAGACTCAAGAATTCAAGAAAGGTTGACTCTGCTGCTGCAAATGGATTTGTCGAGATCAACTGGGGTTCTTGTGTTTCTTTGGTTTCTCAAAGTTTCAAGAATAAGGTTAAGCAAGATAATATTGAACAACTTACTGCTAAATGGGTTCTTGAGCCCAAGACTCAGATTGCTCTTGCTGCTTCTAATGGCTTTTTCTCTGCTTGATCTTTGTTGAGTTCTCAAATTTGCTCTTTTTTATTTATCTTTTATGTATATATATTTGTATCTTGAATCCAAAGCCCAAAATAGTTGTTTTTTTTTTTTTCTAAAAAAATTATGAGGTGCTCTCGTGCCACATTAGAACACAGAATTTTCTGTTATAAAACATTTTATATAGAAATTTAGTAAAATTTTACATCAAAAATCCAAAATAGCCTTTAATTTGTGATATTGTACATTTTTTTAATGTTCCCTTTTAAAAAAAAAAAAATTGAAATGTGTACATGAAAAGTACTAATTCCCTTTGAAGTTACTTGAATTGGAATCCTGGATTTTGCAAAATTCTGGAATGTGACAAAAAGAAGGTTGTTAGTTTGAAAGCAGTAAAATATAAGTTACATGAGTCCCTTGTTACTTTATTTTTATATTGCTTGTTGATGATACACATGGGATGGAGGAAGACAGAACAGTGAGAATTGAAGTTGAAGTGAAGTGGTCCAAGTGGATTGGGCACATTATCTTTACTTTAATTACAAGCACATGGAATAAGTTTCAATCTATTTCCATACCTTTTTTTTTTTTCATTTTTCTCCATATTTTCTTATTTTCTAGAGAAACTAATTGGGATTGTCTCAATTTCTAGCCTAATGCCATCTCTAACCAAATTTCAATCCAAATTGTCATCATATTTCATTTTATATATATATTATTTATACATTTAGTATATTATATTCGTATTTATATTTTTTTTAGTACAATACATTCGTAGCCAGCTATATATATTTGCATGAATTTATTATTTTATCTCTATACTTTCAATTTTACCAAATTAACACTTTAATTTATTCATAACTTATTATATAACGCTTATACGTATATAAATTTACCACTATATTAATTATTTATAATTATTTTTGTTTATACATTTTAATGTACATATGTCAATTAGTTTTTTAAATTTTAAAATGTTACATTCGCTGTTAATTATTATTAGTTTTAAAAAATTATAATATATAAGACATGTATTTAATCATATATTAATTTTAAAATTTTGTATTTATAAAATTTAAATATTTTTTTGATAAAATAAATTTAAATATTTAAATAATATATATATTTTTTTGAATACATATTTAAATAATATATTTAAATACTATAAAATTATATAATAATATACTTTAAGTACATTTTAAAATAAAAATACATTCAATACTAATAAAATATATTAATAAAAAAAATTGAGGTATAAAAAGTGAACATAATGAATTTGCATGTCCGAGAACAAAAAAGTTAGGTAGTGGTCAAGCCTTAAGGGGCCAACAAATAAAAATAATTAAGTAAATATGTTTAAATTAATAAGAGTTGTCGAATTTTGAGTAGTTACTCCCTTCAATATAGTAGTAAGTTAAGAGTTTAATTTTTATCTTTCCCTTTTCTAGTTTAAAAAAATAATAATAAATAAGAACTATTTATAAAAATTTTAATATTAGAACTGATGTAAATGGTAATTGATAAATATTACAATAATTATTAATTATTATTTTTTTTAAAAATAATCAAATACTAATTTATAATTTGTTGAAACTGAAGGATTATTAGTTGTACGCTTGCACTCAAATGTCAAACACCCACTATCGATTATTTATGAACAACTGAACTAAATAGGGGGCTAGTTTGCTATTTTCATTTCTGATGATAATGAATTTAACCTTGGACACACTATTTTTTTTTTAATAACTTGAACAACGTGAACACACACGTATACATATATATATATATATATATATCCAGTTTAGTGTTTATTTTTTATTTTTACATATAATTGAGTGCTTAAAACTGTAAATAGTAAATTAGTTAATTATATCTTGCAGATTTCTTAAGTTTTAATTAGACTTGTTCACTGGTTGTACTTGGGCCGGATTATATTGGATCAAATTTTGAAAAATTATT
>CATIWO010692876.1:0-18611 GCA_949673435.1 Macaranga tanarius | reverse complement strand
TTTTTGGTTCATAAATAATTCAGTATTATCATTTTAGTCCAAAATTTGAAAATAGCATACAAATAAGTTCATAATTTCTATATTCATATAGAAATTAATATATAACTAAAAACTATCTTGAGGGATGAACACCCCTAAATTATAGTTATAATTTATTTTAATATAATAAAAAGTTTATTATTAATGTATAGTTTTTTTTTTTATATGTAAGAGTTAAAACAATATTTCAATAAAACAATAAAAAAATATATTTATAATTTATTTAAATATAATATAATATAACAATATTTTATTAATTTATAGTTTATTATATAAAAAAATTAAAATGAAAATAAATATTTATTTTGCTTTATTTTCTAAGCAAATAATGTTTTTGCATTATTTTAGGAATAAGGTATTATCACTCAAAATAGTTTTTACTTTTGATTAATTTACATATGAATATTGAAAATATGAACTTATTTGTATATTGTCTTACAATTTTGGACTAAAATAATAATGTTGAATTATTTATGAAGCAAAAAATATTGTAAAAATGACTACCCACAAATATAAATAGAAATTTAATTGCTAAAAGATATAAATTAGAATTTTATAACTAAATTGTAATCAAACATAATTTAATGACCATCTATATAATTTACCCACCATCAGCATAACATTTTTTTTTAAAAAAAAAAACTTAGCATAATATAAACAAAAATGGCAGCAAAGCAGAATGAAATACCTATTTTTTTCAACTAAATAATAAAATCATTGTTCAATGGAATTGAAGGTAAATTTGAAAAAAAATCTGCCTTATTGTAGTGATAGTGTCAAAAATTTAATAAGAACTATGACTACCATCTATATCAGCTGTAAAACATTTTTAAAAAAATACACATATCCACCTAATCTAGATGACTTTTTAATTTTTTTTTTAAAACCTTCATTGAGCTCTACAGCTTGCCTAATGCAAATGGTAAACGTGCAATTTGCATAGTTGTAGTATCGTTTATACTATAATCTACAAAATATTGAAGTCGAAAATCTTTCATGTTGCATACAGGCAGAGTAGTGCGGGAAAAAAAAAAAAAAAAAAGCTAATTAAAGCTAATAATACCAGCTGTTCCAATGTAAAATTGCACATGATAAACCACACTTTCAACAAGCATTGTACAATGTAAATGCCATTCCAAGATGCATTTGCATTTTCTTGCATGCCGTGAATATATTGACCCATAAAAGTAATGCCATAACAACAATGATCATCATATCTAGCATGGTATCAAGAGGTAACAGAAAACCACTATTGTATTTGCATAAGACAAATAAAGAACTCTATTGAAGAACAACATATTGTTAATGACTCAGTAGACAATGCTACACATTGAAATGATGACAAAATCTGTCTTCATAGAAGAACCAAATTTTTGGAGAAAATTTTTCCCACAACGTGTCAATCATTATGTCCTGATCGTATTTCTGGACCATTCACTACAGGACTACATCATGTTTGAAGCAATTAAGCAGAAAAAAGGATGGTGTCATCAAATAAACAAGAACAAAATTTACCAGTCTGATCCATCAGGGAAAGGTTTCAATGCGTCTTGCTTGCCATTAACATAGAATTCCACAATTGCTTTCATTCGTGGAAGCTTATCAGGATGGTAATTTACATGAATAATTACAGGCTTAAGCTTGCTCAAATTAGCATTTTTCCTCAGAGTCTTGAAAAGGACCTTGCTGTTCATGAAGAGATAGAAATCCATAGTTCTCCTAGAAGCATGAAGTCCATCATACCCAGGATGTGAAGGTTTAAAAAGTTCCTCATTGAAAACTGCCTGGTCCCAAGCCTTCTCATGAGCAAGCCGATTGGCTACACGATCCAAAAGCTCGATTGAAGGAATTGTCGGCCTAATGTAGAAAAAGCCTGAGTTGAAAACCCATATCCTCATTGTATGAGCATATCGAGCCCAACCCATAGCAGGTTCATCAAAAACATCATCATAACCATAGGCTGTTAAATTGTTGTGCCCGTCAGTCATGGACTCCACGTCTGAATCCCGATAAAGGTAATCAAAGGGGTTTTGCAAATACACAATATCAACATCTGAGAGAAGAACACTATATCCCAGCTGCAAGAACTCCCTCAAAATGTGAAATTTCAATCCTGAAACAGCATGGTTGCCTCCAGTCTTTCCTACAGAATCAATCACCTCATCAGAGTCTCTCTTGTACACCGGAACATTATTTGATTCACAAAAGTTAGCAATCTCATCGTCCAAAGCAACCACCAAATAATTAGATATACCCACTTTCTTGATGCTATTAAACCAAACTTCTAACATTTCTTTCACATTTGAATTAGCTAACGCAACTATAATTTCTCTCTGAACAGCAACTTTCTCTAATATCTGTGCCAATCTTGGGTTCACAGATTCATCTGGGACAACCGTTGGATTTGTTCTCAAACCCTTAACAGTGCCAAAAGGTCCAGCCTTATGCTGATCACCCAGTACAGCTATCTGCTCTTGTGCTTGAACTTTACTCCGTTCAGCGAATCTAAGCTTTTCGGTCAACTCCTTAACCTGTTTCTTCAGCTCAGCATTTTTATCCGATGCCACGACAAATTCTTTTTTCAAGATCTCTATCCTCTCAGATGATTCACATGATGATGCTGATACAACCTAATAACACATAACTACAAAACATCATCTCATGTTTGGATTGAATCTTATGCTATAACACACTTCAACTCAATTCAACTAAAAAATTTCAATTGAAATTAACTTATAACATAGATGGTTTCAGTTCTTTCAAAATAACCTATAAATTCAAATAATTAAACAATACAGAATTCATTTCTACTGAATTATTGCATGTCTTTAACACTAAAACTCCACATCACACAACACAATCATATAATTAACAAATGATGCAATTCAAATTCTGGGTTCACAGCAATTCAAGAAAATCATAAGAAAAATGAATTATTATTATTGTTGTTATTACCTCGGAAATGGAAGCGGAGAGGCCGCGAGAGTTGGAGATAAAGATTCCGTTGGGGAAAAAGAAAGCGAAAAGGCATCCAAGAAAGATTCCAATTGAGATTGCGATTAAGATTCTTGATTTGAGAAGTGACTGCGACCCATTATTGTTTCTCATCAAAGCTCCTTCTCTGCGTCCAATCAACATCTTCTTCTTCTTTTGTTTCTTGCAAAGAGATTGCTTTTTTGGTTATGAGTTGCAGAGAAAGAGGAAGAGGATCATGTGCGTTGCTTTGATTTGTTAGCTAAAATGCATATATTCCTGTGTTGACTCTCAACTTCAAGGGAGCAGCTCTGGACAGGAAATGGTGGCTGTATTTATTAATTAATTCATCACCCATCTCCTCCTTAATTAATTAAATTATTTTTTGATAAAGTGTGTTTAATTATTTAATTTATTGTAATTATTGAATTATTTTGTCACCTACTCACCAAAAAAAATTAATAATGGAGGGATTAAATACAGGTTAAATTTGTTGTTTTTTTCCGAAAAATATAAAATTGCGTCTATTTGATTCATATGGCTAAAAATATCCAATTTAATTTCACTATAAAATTATAAATAAACTTTACAAAATTTTATAAAATTTATTTACAAATTTAAGTGATTGTATTTGATTTAAGTGATAAGTTTGTAAATTTCTTTAAATTTTTAATTTTGTGAGATTATTTAATATTAAACTAAATTCTAAAAAATTATTAGAATATTTAAATGAATTTATTTTATATAATATTTATTTAAACCAAAAATTGCAAATAAATTTTTATTTAAAAATAAAATAAATTCCACTAAATTATTAGAATATTCAAATGAATTTATTTAATAAAATTAAATCAAACACATTTTAATAAGAATTCATTTATAGATCAATTTTTATTTAAAAATAAAATGAAATTTTTTAGTAGAATTGAACTAAGAGCACTTTAAATTTAAGGTTTATTGGTGCGAAAAATCATAACGTTTTCAACCTATTGTAGATTTACACCAAACATTAAAAGTTAGCAAAAGTAGCACAGTTTAACATTTTGTTTGCAATTATAGCACAATTTCAATTTAGTTAAAATTAAAAATTAAAAATTAAAATACATATGTGGAAGTTGAGGTGGACTAATTCACCTCCAACTAAATGGGATCCACGGCCACATCTTATCTATATAAATATTTTTTACATAAAATATTGTCTAAAAATAAAATTATTTTATGTAACTATAACATTTGAAAAATATTTTCTAAATAGTGTTTATTTATTATCCAATATTAATGAAAATGATAGAAACAATATTAGTTGGAAATAAGTTGGTCCACCTTCGCTTCCATGTATATATTTTAATTTTTAATTTTAACCAAATTAAAATTGTGTTATAATTGCAAATAAAATGTCGAATTGTGCTACTTTTGCCAACTTTTAAAATTTGATATAAATTTATAACAAATCAAAAAGACTGATTTTTGACACCGATAAGCTTAATTTTAAATCTATTAAATTTCCAACTATTTGAACATCAAACTAAAAATAGTTGCAGTTGAACCCTTGAACTTTTGCATCTTTTACCGTGTCATTGTTCTTTTTTTTTTTTTTAGTTGTCATTATGCGAAAGCCCATAAACTTCGAGGGCTCAAAAAAAAAAAAAAGCATACTTGATTCTTAAAAAAATAATATACTTGTAATTTTTCAAATAAAAATTCTAAGATCCCTTTTTTTGGAAAAAAGAAAAATTCTATACTTGTGGGCTAAAAGAATTTACAGCTGAAGCTTCCCATTTGGATGTGCATCTAATAAAAACCAGGAAAGTAACATTTGCACCCCAAATCTATATGCATATTACTCTGTCCACAACCCAAATATGTTATGCACTCCTAAACTATGATTTTGCTAATCAAATGCAATATCAAGAAATTAAGCTAATACTAAACAAGAACAAGCCCTATTCTTCATCATCAGATTGTGAATCCTGTTGTGAATCCTGTAAACGTCTCCCTAAGCCTTCAAAAGCACCGTTTGCTCGTCTCTGCCCTGGATCAGTAGGATGCTGAACCATTTGGTGCACTGACCAGAAACACAGTAAACATATTAAAATAGTTTGAAAATAACTAAGTATATAAATCAGATCTTAGTTCAATGCGAATGTGCTAATCGCAAGTCATTTGAACAAACGTGATATATTTGAAACTTACTTGCACACACAGCATGGATCAAGATTTAGCTTAAAAATAAGAAAATAATATGTCGGAAGACCTCAGTTTGTCAGAATACATACCTGATGCTAGAATTTTCAGAAAAACTGCCTTCGCAAACTTGAATTCTGCTTGATGTGCAATCACAAATTTATCCTGAAAATTCAGCAATTGATCAGCTCACTTTAATTTGCATTTCATTATTACTAACGTAATTTACAGTCCAAATGTTAAGGGTTTAAAGTTCACAGCGTTTGTTTTCACATCTAGGTATCTAGCATTTTTGTGAAAAAATTAACTTCAACATCCAGTATATCACCATTTAGCACACAAGCAAGAAAAATCCATAACAATCCATCTACCCTGATCATTCAAATGTAATATAGCATGTCAGTTTCTTACCATTTCACGATATACAAACTCTGTAACTTGATCACACCTAGGTTGATGCCTCAATAGGAATGGGCGTAGATGGCTCATGTACAATTGCCTGGCTCCCTGTTAGACAATAAGCAATCATCTAGTGGGTGTCTTAAGCAAACTTGATTTTTGCTTTGTTAAAATTTTATATATAGTAATAACCTCTAAAATTAATGAATTGCATGATCCTCTTTCAATAAAGTTTTCAACATAGATGCTCTACTGGCGTACTCAACAAACTTGTCAAATTCACACATGCAAATTCTGCCTTACTAATGAGTCAACAATGGCAAAAACAGGTAAAAGCAAACCCACAAACGAGAAGCTTACATTGAGTGATGGAAGCTGTAGCCAAACAAGAAATGCAAACTTCACATGATAGTAAAGAGGAAACCTGGTGAAGCAAAGCAACAAGTTTCCTTAGAATATGAACTTTCATTCAAAACAACCGCCTCACGCAGAAAAGGGAAGAGCGCTATCAACACTAGTAGATTGACAACACTCAATCTACGCGCATGTCCATAATCAGGAACTCAATGGACATGCAACTAAACAATCAGCAACTTTTTACATGCCTGCTGTAGGCTTGAATATTTCATCAAAGGCAACCAATTGGCAAATAGGTTCTCAGCAAATCAGGAGTTACAATTCCTAGATCAACAATTGAATTATAGTGTCTACTATCCCTAGTGGAATAGTTATGTTTAACGTATGCATTTTTGGGCCTTATCCAGCAAATTCAACATGAATATTACCAATAATCACATAGAAAAATAATACGGAAATGGCATTTAAAATATCCCAGTCTAACAATCAGTTAAAACTAAAAGAACTTTATGGACCTTAATTCAGCAAAAAGAAATCAAACAGCACAGTTGAATCACCAAAACAAGTTGTAAATAGGCTGACACCTGAAAGTACAATTTGGCAGTTTTACAGATGGCAAGAATGCAGAAAACAAGCCAATATTTAACATATGCTTGGGCACCAGTTCATTTGTCTAAACCTTAAAGAAAGACAAAAAATGGTTATCGCTAAGTTGGATTTTCCAAGCCAGTAGAAAAACTTTAGCAAAAAAAGAAAAAGTATTTTCTTAAAGAAAAAAAAAAAAGGGATTACGCCATACCAGGACAAAATTTTATCTGCGAAGATTTCCACAACACTGAATGATCCATAAGCTGCAGATAACAAAAAGATTCAGCACAAAGAAAATTGAGGATATTAAGAATACCATAACTATCCATTATTTTTCCATAACAGATTAGGGCCAGAAACTATGGTTACTCGACGTAATCAAATCAATAAGATTTGTTCCATGACCCACTTCTATAAAACAAGTCAACTTTAAGCAACTGAAAAGCCTATGAAGCTATAGAGAAGCATGGAATGTAACATGGCATTCAACTCCCAGCTTTCCCAAAAACACTTACTGATGAATACCAATCTACGACAGTTGTGCTGCCTTCCAATCCAACAAAACTAATTCTAAACACACTGCTCAAATATATATAATACAGTTTATTTGACTACATCACTAAGTAATAATTAATCTTGTCAACATCAATTTTTATAAAAACAAACACACACAAACAAATATTATGCATTTGCCTTACATATCTTGGTAGCTAAAGTATGCCCAAAAAAAAAAAGACAACTTTATGTTACGAATTGCAAAAGGGTATTTGAATTTGACAAATATTAAAACTTAAAAGGCAAGAGGCAAGCAACCAACCAGCCCAATAAAGAAGCCATTTATGTTGCTGAACTGGATCATTGTTCTCAATAGCTTTGAATGTTGAGTAAACAGGCAAAATAACCCCAACAGTACAGCTGCATAATAATAATAATAATAATAATACTAACAATCAGCAAGCTTATCAATTGAAGTTTTAAAGAACATGAACAACTTAAAAGTTAGAATTTGTAAAATCAAGATCATGAAATCTATCTAAAAATTCAAAAATCATAATATATGGTACCAGGCAGTGCGGACAACAATGTTGGTATTGAGCGGAGCAAGAAGCAGTTGCAATCCCACCTGACCCACCTCCATCGAAAATTTACAAAGATCGAATTTTGCAGCGAGCGAGAAGACTGAAGAGCACGATCGTGTTTTTGTTGGTCTTATACTGTTATCGGTAAGTCTTTTTAAAGATAAATAAACAGAAAAAAATACCTCACAAAAGTGGTGTCGTGGTGTAGTTGGTTATCACGTCAGTCTAACACACTGAAGGTCTCCGGTTCGAGTCCGGGCGACGCCACCTCCTTTTTATTTTTATTTCTAAAGAAAAAATATTATAATATAGAGGTGTCGACTCGCGAACTTCTCGAAATCAACTCAATTATTATTGACTCATGCTAAAATTACTCGAGTGCATATTTATTATTTTATTCTTTTATTTTCATATAATTATAAAAATATTTTATCCAACCGAGTCGAGTTCGAACTCGAATCAAGTTTAAATATTTTCAAATATATATATTAAAATTTTAAAAATATATATAATTAATTAAGTCGAGTCGAGATTGAGTATAAAAATTATTTTATCGAATTAAATTTGAACTACAAATATAAACTCGATTAAATTCAAATCGAGTTCAAATTTCAAGTTTGCAAGTCGAATCAAGCTCGAATTTAGTTGTATGTTGACTCAACTCAATTTGATTACACCCTAATTACATGGTAAAACAATATCATTTCTTTGTACGTATCACGTATGCGCCCTCCTTGCATATGAAGAAAAGTATGCTCTTGTTAATTGCATTTGCATGTTCTAAAATCCTACAATATTTTTTGGGATGTCAACGATCAGAACATTATCTTCTTAACATAATGCCCCTGAAACTTCGTATAGTTCTGAAGTCAAGCGAGCTAACATTGAATATATAGAGTCAGCTTTCTTGTGGGTTCTATCACCAGAGGTAAATATATGCACTCTATTATCAAGATACACCCAACTACAACCAGCAAACTTCTTAGCATCTTTTTCTCTCATCTGCTTCCTTATCCTCCCCATCTCGCCCCAGTTCCCTTCAGCTGCGTAAACATTAGCCAACTGCACGTAACGAGCTCCATTACCTCCCTCAATGTTTAGCAGTTTCTCCTCTGCTTCTTTAGCTAATTCTGCATTACTATTTAGCCTACAGGCATTCAAGAATGCGCCCAGGATTATAGCATCCTGTTGCTCAATGGGGATTGTTTTCATTAGTGACACTGCCTTTTCTAGTTGATTTGCCCTCCCATAAAGATCAATCAAACATGAGTAGTGATCAACTTCAGGCACTATATTATACTCTTCTATCATGGAATAAAAGAATTTTTCGCCTATATCTACCAGTCCGCAGTGACGGCAAGCTGATAGAAGTGCAACAAAAGTAACCACATTTGGTCTGACTCCTTTCTCACACATTTCCTGAAACAACTTGATAGCTTCGATCCCATGCCCATTACGAGCATACCCAGCAATCATCACATTGTAAAGTATAGAATCTCGTTCATTAAAGTTTTGGAAAATTCTTTCTGCATATGTTACACTCCCACTTTTTGAGTACATGTCGACCACCGCAGTGGTCATTTTCTTATCCATTGGAATTCCAACTCTGAATACATAGCCATGAATTTGCTTTCCAGGACCAAGCACAGCTTGCAATGCGCAAGCACCAAGCACGCTTACAAGGATCAAACCATCAGGAACCATTACTTCCTTAGTCATAAGCTCACTGAACAGTTCAAAAACAGCTTCACACTGATGTAATTTGACATACCCGGTAAATAGAGCTGTCCAAACAATAGTGTTCTTCTGTTCTAAAGAATCAAATTGTCTACGAGCTTTCACCATATTTCCTTGTGATGAATACCCCATGATCATAGAACTGATCGAAAATGAATTCGAAGTGCTACTACCTAGATACATTGATTCAGCATACTGCATATTCCCACAATTGCAATACACATCAATGACACCACTTTCTACAAAAGGGTTCAAATTCAACCCATTTTTCAATACACAAGCATGAATTTCCTTTCCAAGCTTCAAGTTCCTTAAACCAGAACAAGCACTCAAAAGGCTAGCTAAAGTATGTTCATTCCATTTTATACCATTATCCATCATGGAAAGAAATAATTTTAATGATTCCAACTCATAGCCATTTTGAACATAACCTGAAATCAAAGTATTCCATGAAACTGTATCATTCAATTCCTTATCTTTCCAAAACAACCTCAAAGCTAGGTCCATTTCACCTTCTCTGCAACAAGCTGCCACCATAGCATTCTTTGAAACCAAATCAACAACTCCTTCACTTCCCTTAAAAACCTCAAATGCTGCTTTAAAACACCCACATTTTGAATACATATCAATCAAAGAACTCACAGCAAACCCACTTTTATCGTTACGTGTTTTAACCATATATGAATGAACCTGCCTCCCATAGCACAACAGTGATAGCTTAGCAAACAAGTTAATAATTATTGTAGCAGTAAACTCATCCATTCCAATCTTATGGCGGTCACTTTGCATTTCTCTAAATAATTCAAGTGCATATGATTCATGCCCATCAACACTTGCATAGCCTGATAACATTGAATTATAGGTGACCAAATCTCTAACAGAAGCAGAGTCAAAGACGAATTTTGCTTGTGTCAAGTTGTGGGTTTTTACGTGAGCAGAGATTATTGCATTCCAGGAAAAGACGTTTCTTTCAGCCATTTCATCGAACAGCTTTTGTGCTTCTCCTGTAAGGCCATGTTCTGAATACAAGTGAATGAGTTGATTGGAGGTGAATATGGGCAGCTTAACTCCTGATTTTATGGAGTGGACTTGACATCTAAAACCATCTCTCAGTGCGTTCATTTACAGTCACATAATAGAAAGAAACAAACTCCTCGAGACTCTAGTTGAGGCACTAGCGTGCCTTGCAATAGCGATAATACAAACCATGTCGTTTTTAAGGGTGAAGGGAACATTCTAGGAAACGACATGTTGTTGTTTCGGAACAAAAAAGAGTATTGTCGTTTTACTTGTTGAATTTTTTTTTTTTTTTAAGTTTTTAATTTAAATATGAAAATAGATGTGCCAGGGCAACATTAAAATAAAGCATGGTAGAGTAACAACAAAGAAGAGCAAAAAAAAAGAAAGAACATTCCAATTTTGAATTAAATAAAAGAGCATAACCATAAGATGGCTGCTTCAAAAATTCCAAAAAAATAAAAAAAAAAAATGCTACAAAGTACAAACGAACATTGAATTTTTCATCTTTAAGAAATTCAAATAAATATTTTCAGTAGCAGTAAAATTACAAGGATTTTGCATTATGTCCTAGCAGCACTATAAGTTATGCCGCAGATTCTACATTTTGTGATTAGTTGCAAGACCATTGATGACATGAAACAGATCTTTTTGTTCTCTGTTTTTTTTCCTTCAGTAGTGAGGCAGAACACGTGATTTTCCTTGCGAAATCTGACATTAACCTCCATGGAAAATGGTCTAACTGATCAAGCATCTGAACTTGTTGCTTCTTGGATGAGGGGAGGGAAACCATGAAATGAGATGCCATTGGCACGTAAAGAGAGATCGACATGGTTATCAAGAAGCATTGATTCCGACAAGATTTAAAACATGACCAGGTCAACATTTTAACTTGTATTTTCAGCGTCGCACGGGTCGCATAACATTACATGACATGAATGAATTATAGCATTGATTGATGGAATAACACCCTGGCAGCAGAGTATACCAGCCTTGCATCATCTGTATCATACAAATACGTAAAGCACTACCATCAGTCTTCTTGAAAATAAGGCTATCCCTTTCATCATAAACCCACAAAAACTCTTATAAGGTTACTACTTAGACTATATAAATGGAGGTAACCTAAGGAATCGATCAAAAAACCACTTCTAATTTCTTATCTGAATAGCACTTCTATAATTATGTAATAAATAAAGACATAGGATTAAACTTAGTTCATATGCGCACCTGCAATAGAAGCCAAACCAAATTCTGAAGGCACATTGGCCTCTGCCTCAACGGCAGTTTTGGCAACTGCAATACCAACTGCCACACTCTGCATAATATCTAAGCCTGAACAAAGAGAAGCAAGTGTTCCACCAACCAAACAGTCGCCAGCTCCTGTGAGCCTCACAACTGAAGCAGGAAGGGCAGGAAAATGTACAGCTAAGAGATGAGAACTGCCCTCAGTCTGCGTAACGCCAGAAAATTTATGTGAAGGACATCTTGATGCTATAGTATTATACAGTGATCCACTATATGAATGCTTTTTGCTTCTTTCCAACCTAGTTCTCGTGAAGTTTGGCTCCTTAGAACACAGGAGCACTCCATCAGCACCTAGTGTCACAACAACTGTCTTGATACCATTGTCAAGCAAAACCAAGACAGCAGGTTTCAACATTTGGAATAGAGTCTCTGTAGAGGAACTTTTGCTGTTACCCTTGTCAATCGGACGAAATATATTTGCAGAAGACAGAGCATTTGCCATGGCAACAAGCTCATCTTCATTGGGTGAAACAAAAGTTACCTGCAGTAATCTCTTTATAATTTATGGTCTAATAAGAGGTAAATAAAGATATGTTCCAAATTCAAGAAGTTTTCTCTAGCTAATTCTTCAAAGTATAAAGCATGAAGGTCCAGTTTTCAGCACAAAAACCAGTTAACATATTAACTGAAATGACATACTCATTGTCCAATAATTTAGAAGTGCCGAAGCATGTAACCATGTCAGGTAAAGGTTGATATGATATTGCAATGCCTCAAATTTTATTTAATTATCAACACTCAAATCAAAATGCTGAGTCATACAACTTCTGATGGAAGCTAAAAAAAAAGTGACACATAAAGCTGAGCAGAATTTACAACTGTTGAATAAACATAATGGGTGAAAAATGGTATTCAAAAGGACTGTAATACATCACAAGGTAACAGTAAAAGAAAAGAAGACGGAGATGACAAGAACCACAAAATATTGATCCCTCTAATATCTGATACTTAATGTGAGAACAATAAGATTGTTTCACAAAATATGAAAGAAGATCATTAATTTCTGAGCAACAAAAGAAAAGGTAATTATCTCAAATACCATTCTTTGTTTCCTCTCATAAAAGAAATAAAAGAAAATCAAAGCACTCACTTTACTGACAACTGAAGCAATCCTTGTGGACTTTGGAACAGAAACGGGCTCAAACCAAACTGGGATGTTATATTCTGCTGCCACTGAGTAAAAAGCAGAAGTTAATTGACTGACCAAAGAGAGGTGATGGAGGGAGAGTACAGATAGAATCAAGTTCATAATCCTTTATACAAGGTAGACATGCGAAAGCAGAGGGAGGGACTTCAGCTGCCAGTTAAAGGTACCTTGGCAGGAAGCTTCTAAAGCAGGAGGATTCAGATTTGCATCAACCAGCAATATTGAAGCAGAAGAAATATTGCATGTAGATTGCAGAATCCACTCAGGTGTGAGAAACTTTTCCTGTGACAAGGTCATCATGTAAATAATTGGCATCCTCAATGTACTATTATTCTTGAGGCCCACACAAGTTGGCAGTTACATAAATCCTCAATTGACATAATTTATTCAAATATACTTACAACTGCTTCCACATCAGCAACACCAGCCACCAACTCTCCATGGGAGTCAAATACGTTGGATATGACAGCAGTTCTGATCTTTTGGTGTTTTTGAATGCCTACAACAATAATTTTACAAGGGAAGCAATGAAAAAGAAAAAAAATTCCACATAAAAGAACCAAACTTCCTCTCCATATACTATTAAAGTGCATGCCATAACATAGCAAAATATCAACTTCAGAACTCTACACTTTCCTATACAGTATACACAGAAGAAAGGAGAAACCTACAAGCCCATAATTCTTCCTCATGAAACCATGCATATAATCCAGGAGAAAATAACAATTATTAAGTTCACAAACCAACAACTTCCTAGTCAAGCCACAATGAAAAGTAGTATATTGACTTTCTGAATTGCTATGCGAATAATCTATTCAACAAGATGAGCCTGCCTCCCTCACCTTTTGGAATTTTTTCTATGTTAAATTTCCCTCTAATCACCTTCTAAAATAAAGATTCCCCAAAAGACTAGAGGAGAAATAGTTCCAAGCTCTAAATTTACTTTCTTTTTTCTTTTTCTAGATTCTCACCTCCTAAAACTTTCTAACTCATGAATGCCATTTCTCTCTAATGATTTACTCTAAACGATTTTGAGGCAGATTGGGTATTCCTCCATGTGCCATTATCAACAGCAATTTCTGAAGAAAAAAATGCCAAAGGAATAGAAATGATCTAAGACTAGGCCAATAAACTATTCATGCCAAACTAAAGCCAGCAGAGTAGTCATCGCCAAACAGCAAAACGTAACTGTTGGACTCTTACTGTGAAGTGGCAAGCCAGGTGAGATGAAAAAATAAAATATACATATCTAGTGTCTAAACCAGACACTAGGAGCTTAAAATAGAAACTAATTCCGTGAACAAGCTAAAGTCAGCAGAGTAGTTTAGTTGTAAATATGAAAGTTAAACCTTTTGTGGACAGCCCAGCAGAATTCCAATACTCCAATAGCAAGTTCCCTGCCACAAGTAATAAACAAAAAAACATAAACTTTGAGGCTCAATAGCTAAATACATAGCAATCGAATGATGAGCCATGTCAACTGCTATCTAAATCTAATATGTTACACAAGTAGTAAACTTAGATCCTTATTAATTTCATTATATATGATCCTTCTAACGAAAACATATTCATCTGGAAGGCATAGTTAATTTTTATAACCATTCTATTTCAGATGAATATACCAAAGTTGATGTGATCTTTTGCATAATACACAAGGATTTCCCATGTAATAAAGTGATGAGTCACCAAGGAAAAACAAAAGCAAAAGAAACTTACCAGCCATGTCATTGCCAACAGCACTAACCATGTAAGGCTTAGTTCCTAGCTTCGACATACACTCAGCAATATTCCTAGCTACACCTCCAAGTACATACTGGACCTGAATAAAATCAAATCCCTTTAACCAAGTATCATAAGAAGAAATCTTTTATAAACTATTATTCACATTAACAGATTTTTGATGCAGATACTCACATTACATTCAGATACAATACATCCCAAGATAACAATACAAGTGAAACATTGAACACGACACATAAATTCAAACTACAATAAACGGAAAGACTATTGAAAAGCTATCACATAATTCTTTCAACTAAAAACTTATCTCCAATGGGTTATGATTCTTTATTTCCATAATCAAGAAACTGAAATGTTTATCACAATTGAGCAGCACATTCATCAGAATTACAAGGTGTAAACATTATAGAAAACACAAAACACAAACAACAAGAATTAAAATAAAAGAAGCTAAGTGCACCTAAACACACACCTTTCCAGGAACAGTGGTCCTAGGCTTTGGAGGGATTGAAGGAGAGGCATGAATATCCAACACCATCCCTCCTATAACAACTGGGTCTGCCTCCTCATGTTGTATCATTTGGTCACCTTTTACTAAAACCTTAGTTCAAGAACAAGAAAACAATGCAAACATAAATGTCACAAAGAGCAAACACCCACTTCAAAATCGTTCAAGATTCATTAAAAAATAACAGCACTGATGATGATAAAAACAGTGGAGATTTTTGTACCGGATACAAAGCAAGATCATCAACTTCAGGCGGCAATAAAAGGTGACGAGAAATAGAATCCAATCTCCTCTGCACACTGCTGCCCTCCATTTTCTTCTCAATTCAGTATCTCAGTCATTGGCAGACACTGTAAGAAACTGAAGAAAACAGGAGGAACGACGTATCAAACATATTGAATTTTGTTCTTTGCTTGCGTGTTACGGGCTGGTGAGTGCGTCTACTTTCTGTGAGCCGTGAGATGGAGATTTGCTCTTGGGTCTGGCCTAGGCTTGGCCCATTAATGAAACTTAAAAATGGTTAAAAACTTTATTTTTTCTTCTTTGAATTAGTAAGGATGAATGTAAGGGTCCAACTCAGATGGATTGATGTCTTAAAGGGAATTATTCGATTAAACCACTCTATCTTCAGCTAAATGATTGAAAATTATTATTCTTTATAGATAATTTAAGTGGTAAAATGTATTAATATAAAAATTAAGTTTCTATTTTTCGTTTCTACTGCTCTAAACTATGTCAATCAAGATGCTCGAAAAGTAAATGGTTGAAAACTATTATTCAATATAGCTTCTAAATCCCGATAGGTATCTCATATATATTCTTGTTGTCATGATCTCTTATTTAAATTTCTAACTTTTTTTTTTTTTGCTCTCGTTAGATAATATACATCCATAACTTAATTAATTTAAGTTTTAAATTTGAATTGGGTATAATAGACTCCTAAAAAAAGTCTACTTTCTACTTTTTTTTGTAGAGTATGAGTTTTATGTTTGATGTACGTAACACAACACAATAACTCACGCAGAACACAGAAAAATCTCTCTGCGCACAAAAATACTCTGCATATTTTTTTCTCTCACTCTACACCAAATACTCTATGTATTTTCTCTCATTCTTAATCATTTCATTGATATTTAGATTGTGAAGACATAGTATTTGCTATAGTAGTCAAGACTCCGATCAACATATTTATCACGGTTTCCGCTGCAGAAGAAAATGGTCAGTAATCTATTTCTCTTTATGATTTATTATTCCTCCTTCTCTTCCTTTCAGCTCTTAAACGAAAATAAGAATTTTCATTATCTGTGAGTACGGGTGAATATAGGTTGGGAAAATTTAGAGTTAAAAATTTTCGGAATCATACCAAATTTTGAGAATTTTAAAATAAAAGTTTTAGTATCAGTATCAAATTTAAAAATCTCTACACCATTGTATGCTATTTTTTGGGACAGTTCAGTATAAAAATTCATGTCTTTCAGAACGCATCGATATGATATAGTATGGTTCAGAAATTTAGGAATTTAAACAAATTTTATAGTATTAAATCGAAAAAAATATTATTTTCTATTTAATACACAATAAAAATGATAATTATAATAATATTATTTAGCTCATGAATTTTAAATAATATCAATCATGTTAGATTACTTAATAATAATAATAATAATAATAATAATTAAATATAATAAGATTAGATTATAATTTAATTAATAAAAATGACTTAACTGCTCTTATTTTTCTTTGTCAAATCACTACTTCCTTTAATCAAAACGATGTAATTTTGGACAAAACTAAATCGTTTGGTTATATGTATATATACAATAAATATAATAATAGTGATAATATTATTTATCTCATTAATTTTAAATAATATCTACAAGATTATATTACTTAATAACAATAATAATTAATAAGTTATTAAATATAATAAAATTATATTATATTTTAATTAATAAAAAGGCTTATTGGTATAAAAAGTCCAAATGTTTGTGATCTTTTGCAATCTAATCCTAAACTTTTAATTTTTATAATAATATCCTGATTTAGTAAATGTCTGGCAATTTTAACACAAATAATTTTTTGGTCAAAATCAAATATATGATGCTGACATGACAACTATAAAATATCAAATTTACCCTTTATATTGTAAAATCAATAAATATCTAAATCCAAACGTTTGCGACTTTAGCAGTTTTATTCCATTTTCAATTTTTTTAAAAAATATTTTAATATAAATTATTTGATTAAAATTAAATAAAAAGTATTAACGTGATAATTGAAAAATTAAATTTATACGTGATAAAATTTAAATTTATGATCAACTATTATTTTAATAAATTTTTAAAAATATATATGTGTATGTTGTAAAATAAGAATTGTAAAATAAGAACATTTTTCTTTGCATTTTCAAATTAGATATTTTTAATTACTTCCAAATAAATAAGTATGAAATAATTAAAAATTTTAAATTATCTATAGTAATAATTTTTATATTAAAAATATTTTTAATTTTTAAAATTATTATAAAACTCATTTGTGAATTTAACAATTTCTTAATAATAAATTTAATTCTTTTATTGTGTTTATATTTTTTTTAATTTTAAATAAATAATTATTAATTGGTTAAGTTAAAATATTTTATCAAAATTTTAAAGTTGGGATAAAATTGCCAAAAAATATTTGAATTTTTATACCAATAGACCATTATAGATTTAGAAAATTAAAAAGGGTAAATTTGACATTTTATATAATGCCACATCAGTATTTTTAGTTAATTTTGAACAAAAAACTGTTTGTGTTAAAATTGTCAAATATTTGCTAAATTGGGACATTATTACAAAAATTAAAAGTTTAGAATTAGATGGTAAAAAGTTACAAACATTTAGATTTTTTTCACCAATAGACCTAATAAAAATGACCTAATTCTTTTTCTTTTTATTTGTAAGGTCATTACTTATTTTATTTTAATAAAAACGAGAAAGTTTTAGACAAAAATACTGTTTTTTTTTTTGTTACACCAAAATAAATTCATTAACCATATTTGTCCCCAGACAAAATAAATTAAAACTCTTCTTTATTATACAAAATTATAGCTTAATTTATTTTGCTACTTAATTTATTAATAAATGAAAACTATATATATTTTTTTTGAAATTACAAGATGTTTCCACAACATATTAAATATAAAAATAATTTTCATTTGTGCACTGTGGCTGGCACTTATTTAAAAAAAAAAATTATTGGTATATAAAATCACAACCTTTTCGATTTTTTATATATTTATATCAAATTTTAAAATTTGACGAAATTAGCTCAATTTAACATATTATTTACAATTTTAGTGCAATTTGACATATTATTTACAATTTTTAACATAATGATGATTTGGTCATAAATTGAAACATAAAATACATACGTGACATTTAAATTAAATTAGCTAACATCTATTATTATAGTCCTAGATTCATATAAATATGTAAAACTAGGTATAGAAGGAAATGAACATAATTTTTACAAATTAAATAAAATTTTTATT
>CATIWO010692864.1:0-10756 GCA_949673435.1 Macaranga tanarius | reverse complement strand
GTGGTGGAGGGTAAATAAATTAATTTATAATTAAAAAAAATATATTTCTGAAATTAAATTAAAGCGATATGCTTTGAGAGACGCACGTGGATGTTTAGGGGAGTCACGTGCGACTGATTATCATTTTAGCTTCGTCATCTTCAATGCAGCATGTGTGTCAGTGTGTGTATTGAAAATTCAAAAAAAGAAAATGATAAGAGATAAATATTTATTTATATATTATTATTCTCAACCTTACACTCAGCTCAAATTGGCGCTCCATGGCCTAAAATTCTGAAGCTCAACCATAACCGTTCACTGTAATTTACACTTTTTTTTTTCTTTGGAGATTATTACAATTCTAGGGTTTAAAGTGTGTGCTGTGGAGCTTGTGAAGTAAACAAACACATGCAGCTGCAGTCAGGGGTTTTAGGAGGTTTATCTCTTTCCTCCTATTCACTCTACTTCACCTTCCCTTCTTCTTCTACACCCAAACATAACCATCTTCGAAAAATGGCCGCTTTTAGTGCTGCTGTCTCGCTTTGTCCCTACAGACTCTTCCACCAGTCGCCTCGCACTACAAAGGACTCCATTTCCTGCTCTGTTGGCTCTCCTTCTTCAACAATAGGTTCGTCAGCTGTTTTACAACTTAATAATTTTGTCAATTGAGCTTATAAAAGTTGGACTTTCTGCTTTTTTTTTATATATATATATATTGTTTTAGTGTGTGAAGTGAGATGGATGACCTTGAATTGAAGTTTAATAAGCTTTGAGTTCAGTTGAAATAGAGGCAGTTTTTATTTTTTAATTGTTCTTTGGTTTTCCAGTAATTTTTTGCAATTATTGGGGATTTGGCTTTTATGATTGTTGTGCATTGTGGTTTCATTCTAGGCAGAGCGCCGCGTAAAAGACAGGGTAGAATGGAAGGAGCTGGGAAAAGTATGGAGGATTCTGTTCAGCGCAAGATGGAACAGTTTTATGAAGGGTCTGATGGTCCACCACTTCGTGTTGTTCCCATTGGTGGCTTGGGTGAGATTGGGATGAATTGCATGCTTGTTGGGAATTATGATCGTTATATACTAATTGATGCTGGTGTTATGTTTCCTGAGTAAGTATTTGGCCTCTATTTTGCTTACTGAGGATTTCATATTAGTGTCTAGTGTATAATTATTTCGTGGTATTTCTTCCATTAGAATTAAATATATCATGCAGCTTTAGTTGCTTCATAATGAATATAACAATTTTCAAATGCTTGCGTGAAGTAGCAAGAATCAAAAGAATCAAATATATGAATTCAGCTATGTTAGGGACATAAGTTAAACCCCAAAGGAATAATACAATTTTGAGTGGAAGGCACTGAAAATTGCAGTTTTCTTTTGTGTGGATTGTTAATGGCAATGTTGTCTGGATGTGCTAACACTCTATTACTTGTATGATGTGTTCCAGCTATGATGAGCTTGGAGTGCAAAAAATTATACCTGATACCACATTTATAAAAAGATGGAGTCACAAAATTGAGGCTGTCATTATAACTCATGGGCATGAAGATCACATTGGTGCGTTGCCTTGGGTAAAGTTTCCTTCCACTTCTTGGAAAATAACCTTTTGACCTGGCATTGCCAGATAAAATACCTATCTATTAAGCCTGTTATCGCTATTAGTTTCTTTCATTCACATCTGCCCTTTAAGTTTCTGACAGGGCAAAATAATCTCAGAATCTCATTCATTCTAATATTCATAAATTGAGATCCAAGTTAAACAACAATTATTATTTAGTAGAGAAGGATCTATACGAGTTCCTTGACTGACGGCTGGGGGCACCCTAAGCCATCAATTTTGGATGGCCATTGGCCAAGGTGGACATATAGATGAAATCAATATGTAAATAGTTTTCTTGCAGCAGATATATGTTTAACAAAGGAAAATTTTATTTCGTATTTGGATCTTATTTTTGTAACCACTTACAATGATATAATTCTCTTACTGTCTAAACAGGTTATCCCAGCTCTGGACTCCCGTACTCCGATATATGCATCATCTTTTACAATGGAGGTACATTTTGTGACTGCTACATGGATGCATGACTACAGCATATATACTCACACAACATAGAAATTGTTTTGGATTCTACCTCACGTCAGATTTTTCTAATAGATACTAACAACCCAGAATGCATCTCATATACTGATTTTTCTAATAGGTGCACAGAAGCTAACTCATATATTAATGTTGACTTTTAATTTCATGTCTATTGATATTTACTTAAATATGTTGTTAACCAAAAACTTCAATCATGTAAGCAGTCCAAGTTGGAGTACTGTTTCAAAATTATGAACGTTGACATAGCAGCCTTCTCTTTGATATGGTTAAAAATTCTGATGTACATCTTTTTTGCGAACAGTTGATAAAAAAACGCTTGAAAGAGCATGGGATTTTTCTTCCATCTAGACTTAAGATTTTCAGAACAAGGAAGAAATTTATAGCTGGGCCTTTTGAAGTAGAGCCAATAAGGGTGACTCATTCTATTCCTGATTGTTGTGGACTGGTACTTCGCTGCTCTGATGGTACTATTCTTCATACTGGGGACTGGAAGGTAAGCTTAGATATTGATACATCATTTCTATTTCATTTGAGTTCACTAGCTGCATAAGAAGTTTACATTTACAGATAGATGAAACACCACTGGATGGCAAAGTCTTTGATCGTGAAGCACTAGAGGAACTCTCAAAAGAAGGAGTAACATTGGTAAGTCTCCTGGATTTATTTGTGGTATATGATTAACTTATCATAATAACATTGTCTTATGAAACGAATGTGTTAGATTTAACTTTGCGGATGAGATAATTGTTTTATGGGAGGGAGCCACGAAGAAAAGCTTCATGTTCGTGTTTTTTGTCTTGATAGATTGGATGATGAAAATGAATCTCACATACTACTGTACTTTGGTGACATTTGTTTCCTCATAACCTGCTTTGACTGTTATTTCATTTTATTTTGAAAACCATTGTACCTGTCTTGACTCTCTTGAGTAATGTAATTTTATCCTGTTAGTTTTTGTGGATCCATATCCAATAATTATAGAGACATATCTTTCCTGATGATTGTTTATTTAGAAGGTTGAGACACATTTGTGTTAAATTACGTCCTTAACCTTGCACTTTCCTCTACTTGATTAATTCTAATTGTGAATATCTGTCTAGCTGCTTTTAATTTGCAGCCTCCTGTAAATTTATTACTTTTTTAAAGTTTATCATAAAGGACATGGGATCATGACATGTAATAAATGCAAATCTTTGTTCAGATGATGAGCGACTCAACTAATGTACTGTCACCTGGAAGGACAATCAGCGAAAGTGTAGTAGCAGATTCACTATTGAGACATATTTCAGCTGCTAAAGGAAGGGTGATTACTACCCAATTTGCATCAAATATACATCGTCTGGGAAGTGTGAAAGCTGCTGCTGATTTTACTGGTAGAAAGTTGGTATGTGTTCTTTGTTTCTTATTTTCTCCACAGTTTCAGTGCCACATTTCTGAGAAAACAATGCACTTCTACTTTCAGAGAGAGAATCCGTGCCTGACAATTGTGATATTGTGATTATTATGGTAGGTCTTTGTCGGCATGTCCTTAAGGACATATCTGGATGCAGCTTGGAAAGATGGAAAGGCACCAATTGATCCATCTACTCTGGTAATAATACTTAAAAAGAATTTTGAAACTTGCTGTGTAGTCCTCTATGGCGTGGTTGTTAGTTGTTGGGTACTTGGGTTTTCGGTTCCTTTTTTTTTTTTTTTTTTTTTGCCTTGGTAATTACATCTGTCATAGCTAGTACTTTGTTGAGAAACTTGCGTTTCTTTTAAATGGCATTATTTATTGTTAAATTAAAAAATCATTTTGTTTCATCTCAACTATGGCTCTTGAAATCTATATTGGTTTTGACTGCGATTGGGCATTTAACTTTTATGTAGGATTATGGTTTCCCTTAAAACATTATACCTTGTTTGTGTAGGACTATGGTTTTCCTTGAAAAGCTATACCTCTTCGCTGCTCTGAAGCAACATTTAGTTTGTAATATCTCCTCACCTTTGTAGCAGCCTCAGCTTGAACAGATATGTTCTAATTGCTGGTGCAACAATCCTTAAGGGTAGTTTTGGGGCAGAAGTTAGCTGGGAGGAACTATGACATGGCTATTGTTCCTAAAACTAAAAATAAAACAGAGAAAATGTGTAGGCAAAAGAGATGATCACAAAATTTATATTGTGTTAAACGTCATGCTTTCCAGTGTTCATTGAATGCAGAACATTTCTTTTAAAATCTTAGTGTCTTGACTCTGTCTCATTATAATGACATCTTTCATCTTGTTCTCATGATACCTTCTGCTTTACATTAAATAGGTCAAGGTGGAAGACATTGATGCTTACGCTCCAAAAGATCTGTTGATTGTGACAACTGGATCACAAGTAAGCTGATCTAGCTACCTGATTCAGTTCTCTGTTGTGTCATTTAGCCATCCATGTGAACATGCATGTTATTGTGTCAGGCAGAGCCACGTGCTGCACTGAATCTTGCATCATATGGGAGTAGTCATTCCTTCAAATTGAATAAAGATGATGTAATTCTATATTCAGCAAAGGTAAAGTAATATATAATATACTTAAGTTTTATTTTTTTAACAAAAATAGGCCCATGGTTAATTCTTTTCGTATAACTGAATATATATTTGGACAAATAAGTGCTTCCACTGATCATCCAAGTATTGACGCTGCTTCATCTTTGCCTGTTGGATGCAATTTGTGTTTCACTTTCAGGTAATCCCGGGCAATGAATCTAGGGTGATGAAAATGATGAACCGTATATCAGAGATTGGATCAACCCTAGTAATTGGTAAGAATGAGCTGCTGCACACATCTGGTCACGGATATCGTGGAGAACTAGTAAGATGCTTTATGCTTCTCCTCAAGATTTCATTTATAATTTCTTGGCATCATGTCGTATCTTTATATGACTTGCTTTCATCATTTAGACATGGTTATTTCTCCCTGTTATTGATTTTGATTTTTCTTTTACAAGAAATACATGGAAGTGTGTGCCAAGAAGATTAGTTACTTTTTTAGACTGCTTATGGGTGAACTGCATATATTTTGCACGTGCATTTTGATGAACGTGTTATTAATTATCCTAAAGATTTCTAACTATGATAATTATATAAATATTAATCCAATTTCTTCAGGAGGAAGTACTTAGAATTGTGAAGCCACAGCATTTTCTTCCCATACATGGAGAACTCTTGTTTTTGAAAGAGCATGAATTACTTGGGAAGTCAACTGGTGTTCGACATGCTACTGTGAGTCAACTCCTATTTGCATTGTTCAATAACATGTATGTGTGGTGTTTTATTATCTTTGTTTGATTAGAAGGTGATGAATAGATTAACTCCATGATATGATAAATTTGTATTAACTTTACACTGCACGCCATCTTCTTCATCTTTCAGCACATCCAGGTCTCTGTGTCTCCTGGTTCAGTATGTGTTGGCAAATGTTTGAGCATCCAAGCCAAGGCTCATTTTTGTCATTTGAAAGCCCAATATATAACACAAAACCCTTCCTAGGACTGATTTTAGACAGATTCGCAATACCTGCAATGGTTGCAACCTTTGAAGGATGGAAAACTTCCATATGAACCAGAATGAACCGAATCATGTTTTTCTCTGCCCATGGAATTTCACTGGGAAAAGTGAAAAGTGAGCTTTGGTATTAGCTAACATGGGTTTTAGCAGGTCCTCTTGCCAATTCCCGCTCTGGTATAGAATGCTAAAATGGAAGGTAGTTCCATCTTATTGTATAGGTCCGCAATACTGGATGTGCATGGAAGGGTTTGGTCATGTACATGGCTCCAGGCATGATTTTTGTTTTGGTATTATTATGTGAAATTGTAAATGATGATATGGGTAGAATAATATATATAATTCTTCAGGTCATAAAGAATGGAGAGATGCTTGGGGTTTCTCACTTAAGGAACAGAAGAGTCCTATCCAGTGGTTTTATCTCCCTTGGGAAGGAAAATTTGCAGGTTGGTTATGCTTGAAGATTTCAGTTTCTTGGTAATAAGAATTAAATTTTGACAGATTCTATTAGCTGAACTCTTGTGCTGCAGTTGATGTATAGCGATGGTGATAAAGCATTTGGCACGTCAACAGAACTTTGCATTGACGAGAGACTAAGAATTGCAACAGATGGCATTATTGTGGTTAGGTATAGCATTTTCTTCACGAGTACTTCCATCTTAGTCAATTGTATTTATGACATCTTGGCATTTTTTTTCATAGCATGGAAATTTTGCGTCCACAAAATGCAGACAGCATTATTGAAAATACCATAAAAGGAAAAATAAGAATCACAACCCGCTGCTTATGGCTAGATAAAGGGAAGCTTTTAGATGCTCTCCATAAAGCTGCCCATGCTGCACTCTCAAGCTGTCCTGTGAATTGTCCTTTATCTCACATGGAAAAGACAGTGTCTGAGATTTTGAGGAAGATGGTACGAAAATATAGTAGTAAAAGGCCTGAAGTCATTGCCATTGCTGTGGAAAGTCCAGCTGGAGTTCTTTCTGATGAGCTCAAAACAAAGCTATCTGGCAACTCTCATGTTGGTTTCGGAATATCAGCCTTGAAACAAATGGTCGGTAGACATCCAACTAAAAATCACTCAAACAAGGTGCAAGCTGAAAGGAATGGCTATATACATGTAGATAAAACATCACAACAAAATTCAGAAGGTCCTCTCTCTCTCTCTCCATTTTTCTGTGTGTGTAGGCATGTACTAGTGGGTTTTTAGATAACTGAGCATGTGAGAGGATGTGTATGTGTATGTCTATTTGGGTGGTTGCATGAATTATGTCCTAGGGGCTAGGGTTAGGGGATGCAGCTTTACACATGCCAATTTACCAATGAAATTAGCAGATAGTGAAAATGAAAAACCTTGAAATAAAGCTGTGCTCAAAACCCAGTCTAGTTCAGTATCCTTGCTTAAACTTAATTTAGAAAACTATCTTGGCCTTTACTTAATCCTGGCAATCCTAGCTTGAGCACAATTGTGAAATGTTTATGAGCTTCTGATTCCAGATGAGACAAGTCTATAATTTTAAAACTAAATATCTAAACTTTTGAGGGACCTAGAGATTAGATGCAGCCATGAGAAAAGTTCATGAATTATTAACTATATATTTTTCAACTGACAAAGGCTGGGCCCAGGATGACACCGGCTGCTCGCATTTATTGAATTACTATAAATATAATTTGCATTTAAAATCCTTTTGTAATGAAGATTGAAAATGTGTAATGAACCAGAACCACTGTAACCTTCTCTGCAACATTGTGCATAGTTACTGTGGATATATCTAAGCTGTTTTACTGTAAATTTCTCAAGAGTTCGGTATTTCTCCTTAGAAGAAAGAATTTATCATCGCACTGGATTATATTTGATTCTAATACATCCTTGGTGGTGATTTTCTTTTGTTATTCTTTTTTCCTTCGTGCCTGTGAACTAAATTGTTATGGTAATTATGCAGTTGATGATAGTGAAGTTGGGAGACTACAATTTGATGACAGGACCTCCTCAACTTCCAGCTTAGTTGACAGATTTCCCTCCAACTCTCAGGATCAAGATGATTTTTGGAAATCTTTTGTTTCGTCATCTGATCCCATTGACTGTTCAGTTCCACATCTGAAACATAAAAATGTGCACAAGGACGATGGTAGTGTGAGCAGTGAAGATGAGTCTATGGAGATGCAAGAGGAGACATCAAAGCCTTCCAAACGTGTGAAAAAAAATAAATGGAAACCTGAAGAGATTAAGAAGCTTATAAAAGTGCGTGGGAAACTACATGATAGATTTCAAGTTGTAAAGGGGAGAATGGCTCTCTGGGAAGAGATATCTAATAACTTGATTATTGATGGTATTAATCGAAGTCCTGGTCAGTGCAAATCTATATGGGCATCCCTGATTCAGAAATACCAGGTCCGTTCTTCCGCCTCATATGTTAGAATGCAACTGCAGTTTTTTCCAAAACGAACAAGATCTTTGGACATTTGATTATTTTTCTTACTTCGGCCAACAAGGAATTTGTCAAGATGAAAATTTTGATTGTTGTGCATTTGTTGTGTGGGTCTCTTGATATGGATTGTCCTTTTTCTTTTTCCTTGTAATTTAATTCTCTTGCTGTGTATTTGTCCATTCTTTATCACGCTGTTTAGTGACAAGTATTAGTGGTTTGAACAGGAAACTAAGAGTGACCAGAAAGGCGAAAAAGATTGGCCTCATTATGAAGACATGGATAAAATTTTATCTACTTTTGGGGCAATGACAACAAAATGATTGGACGAAAGGGAGACAACTGCATCAAGTATTTTGGAAGAGCCTTCAACAGCCATTTTTTTTCCAAACAAAGCTTGGATAACGACAAATGGCGTATACAATTAGCACGGGCACTTGATCAGGTATACATACAAGAATTAGGCCTAATATTGGAGGTTTATGGCCAACATTGTATTGTTTAATCAGATGCACCTGCAATGACCGGAAAAAAAAAAAAGGAACAATATTGTAGCCATAGGGCCTTCTATGAAATGTTCATCTGGTATAAGATCATGCTAGTATTGTGATAGAATGTTTGATGCGAAGGATGTTTTATATTCTCTGTTTCTATTTATAATTTTGTTACATTGAGAAAATTTTGATCCAACGCAGCAAATACTTCTAGGCTGCTGGTTGAATTTATATAAGATCCAAAAAATGATTCTTTCTAAATATCTGATAGATATTCTGTGATGTTGGAATAGTAGTTGCTTAATTATGGCATTTTATATGGTGAATTTATATGTACAAAAGGCTTCATTATGACATTTTATGTGGTGAATTTATATGTTGTTTTTTTTTAACATAATGTGAGGATAATTCAGTGCTTCAAATGCAAATTTATTTTTATTTATTCTGACATGTATTACAGAATTTGACAAAGAAGTCCAAAAAAGACTTTCTGGAATCTCTATAGCTTAGCATTAGGAGTGTGTTTGGAATGGAGGAAAAAGGGGGAGGAAGGAAAATTTGGGAGGAAAATAAATGAGGGAAAGTACTTTTCTTTGTTTGTTTTGAAGAGAAAAAAATTGAGAGGAAAGAAAGTTTAAAGTTTAGGTTATTTTCCTCAGCTTATTGTCTCTCCAAATTGGAGAGAAAATGGGGAAGAAAGAGCGAAAATGATACTGTTCATCTAAGTTGACAATTTTACCCTCAATTATTTAATTATAGTTGTTGTTATGTGTATTTTGTGTAGTTGATGGGTTGTTTTGTAACTAATTTAATTGTAGTTGTCAAATTTGGAGTTTCAAACGTAATATAATTTTAATCCATAAATATGCCAATTTTATACATACTATTTTTGTTTAATTAATAATTTGAATTGACTAATGTAATGAGTTTTATATTTTTACAAAGTTCATCGATAAAAATTTTATTTTTTATATTTGTGCAAAATTTCTCAAAAAAACAATTGATAAAAAAAAAATTCATAAAAAAAATAACAATTTGTAATAAGTATTATTTTTTAGTATATGGGCATAATAGTAAATATCTCATACACTATTTTTCTTTTTTTTTTAATATTTTATATTCCCAATAAAAAAAAGTACAACTTTCCTTCCTCTCTATATTATTTTCCTTCAAATTCAAACACAAGAGAGGAAAAGAGGAAAAAAAAATAACATTATTTTCTTTCATATTTTCCTCCCTTTCCAAACATAGCCTAGGGAGTGGGCGTCCAAAGGTCTACTTTGTGTGAATAAATGCCTTTCGCACTATGCTAATGTGAACCGCATCAAAAGAGGGTCCCTTCGTTTTCTCGAAAATGTAGAGCAGCGAAATTTACTACTGTGGTGACGAAGGAATTAGGGCATCGAAGTGTTCTTCTTCGTCGCCAGAGGTAGATGGTATTTTTAACTCCGGGATGAGAGAAATTTTGTCAGCACATTTATTTGCGACGGGTAAAGAAAGTCAAAGATCCTCATGACCACGTTCATTTTCTCACCCCTTTCTGCAACAAAAGAACAAAATTTTATCGCAAGATGTTCAACTTGGTTATAACTCGTCACCAAAATTTTCAACAATGTTAATTTTTGTCACCAAAGGTTTCCATGACAAGAAAGGTTATGCCACCTGTGGACACATGGTCTGGCCCGACCCGCGAGGCCAAAGCCCAATGATGAAGGTTGGCAATTAAGCCCAATTTGTCAAATGATTTGATTCAAACTCACTTGTGAGAGAAAACCCACAATCATGACAAGCCCAAATACCTAGCCCAACCCAAAAAAAATAGTACCTTCAGCCCAAACCAAATGAAGCCCATATTTCGGTGATGAGGCGCACGCCTCCTTGATATAGAGGCGCACGCCTCCTTAATGTAAAGGTGCATGCCCTTGTCAGCAGAGACGCACGCCTCTGTAACACCTATAGCAAAAAAATTAAGTTACAGAACGTGGATCGCTCCACGTTCTGTAACGCTGCATTAACTCCCAACGTGGGGAGTTAATGGCAGGGGCTTCAGATGTAGCACCCTCCAGGTACCACATACACGTGTCCAGATTAATGAAAATAAAACTTGAATGATATATTTTTTTTTAAAACCAAAAGATACTTTGTATATATTAAAGTATTAGTTATACAATGTACATATAATTTACATATGTATACAAATACAACATAATTCTATTACAAAATTCTTGAT
>CATIWO010692834.1:0-19056 GCA_949673435.1 Macaranga tanarius | reverse complement strand
TGTATACACAACAACTTTAGAACCAAGTAAGTAAGATTAAAATTTATCAAAAGTAAAAATTACTGCTAGTATCTCCTTCTCGGTTGTGGCATAGTTGAGTTGTGCATCATTCAAGGTTCAACTTGTATAATAGATGACATGAAGTTTATTCTCCTTCCTTTGGCCAAGTATAGCTCCTATTGCATGATCACTTACATCACACATCAATTCGAATGGAAGATTTTAGTCGGGTGATACAACTATAGGGGCTGATATCAATGCTTCTTTTAACTTATCAAAAGCCAATTTACAATCATTAATAAAATCAAAAGAAGAATCTTTCTCAAGTAATTTACAAAGAGGTTTAGAGATTTTCAAAAAATCCTGGATAAACCTCCGATAGAATCCTACATGGCCTAGGAAACTTTGAATTCCTTTGACATTTGTTGGGTATTGAAGCTTTTCAATGGTCTCCACTTTTACTTTATCCACTTTAATACCTTGTGCTAAAATTTTATGTCCAAGAACGATTCCTTCCTCCACCATAAAATGACACTTCTCCTAATTTAGTACCAAATTTATCTCTTCACACTTTGTCAGAACTTGCTCTAAATTCTCCAAGCATCCTTCAAAAGAACTACCATAAACTGAGAAGTCATCTATGAACATATCCATAATTTTTTCTACCAAGTCTGAGAATATGGCCATCATGCATCTTTGAAAGGTAGTCAGAGCATTACATAATCCAAATGGCATTCTTTTGTAAGTAAATGTGCCATAAGGACACGTGAATGTCATTTTCTTTTAATCTTCTGGAGCAATTCCTATTTGATTGTAGCCCGAATAACCATCTAAAAAATAGTAGAAGGCATGTCATGCTATTCTCTCCAACATCTGATCAATAAATGGTAATAGAAAATTATCCTTCCTAGTAGCCGAATTCAGCTTCCTGTAGTCAATGCACACTCTCCATCCAGTTACTATTCTTGTAGAGATCTGCTTACATTTTTCATTTTCCACCACAATCATTTCTCCTTTCTTCGGGACACACTGGATAGGACTTACCCATGAACTGTTTGAGATTGGGTAAATAATTCTAGCATCTAATAGCTTAACCACTTCTTTCTTCACCACTTCTTGCATGTTTGGATTGAGCCTCTTTTGCCTTTCAATGGTTGGCTTGTATCCGTCTTCCATTAGAATTTTGTGCATGTAATAAGATGGACTCATCCCTCTTATATCCGAAATTTACCAGCCAATTGCTCTTACTCTCCTCTTGAGCATTCTTATAAGCAATTTCTCTTGGTCTTGGGTGAGTTTAGAGGATATAATCACAGGTAAAGTTTGGTTCTCTATAAGAAAAGTATACCTCAAATGTTGAGGTAAGGGTTTGAAATCTACATTCGGTAGTTTTATGATTAATGGTGGTGTAGGTTCAGTGTTTGGTAATTGAATTTAGGAAAAAGAAGTTTGGTGTTTAAGATAATCTTCTTCTTGGGGGGTTTGTACCTGCATACACTTCTCAATATACTCCAATTCATCACAATTTGCCAACCTCCTTTGTTGGACTTTAATCATACATTCATCCAAAATATCAACTCTAAAGCACAAATCACATTCAGAAGAATGTTTCATACCTTGATAGATATTGAACTTACAACTTTCCTTACCTACTCTTAGAGTCAAAGTTCCATCATATACATCGATGATTGCCTTGGCAGTGTAGAGAAAGATATACCAAGAATCAAGGGGACGTCTTCATCTTCCTCAAAGTTAAAGACGACAAAGTCCACTGGAAAAATAAACTTTTTAGCCCTTACTAGCACATCTTCCACTATTTCTTCTGGTTCTTTTACTGTCCTATCTGCTAGTTGTAGATGAATATTTATTGGTCTTGCTTCTCCAAGTCCCAATTTTCTATAAATAGACAAAGGCATAATATTAATAGAAGTACCTGAATCACACAAAGATTTTTAAAATGATAAATTTCCTACATAACATGGAATAGTAAGACTCCCTGGTTGCTTCATTTTCAAAGAAAGTTTATTTGAGATGATGCCACTGCACTCCTTTGTAAGTGTGACTGTCTCAAATTCCTACAACTTATTCTTATTGGAAATTAACTCCTTTAAGAACTTTGCATACTTTGGCATCTGAGCTAGACATTCAATAAAAGGCATGTTGATGTGGAGTGTCTTGAACCTTTCAAAAAATTTTTCAAACTGCTGATCATGCTTCTTTTTCTTTAACCTTTATGGGTATGGTACTAGAGGTTTATAAGGTTGAATTAGTGGTGCTTTCGGCTTAGCTTTGTTTTCCACCTTCACTTTTGGTTCTTCTGGTGTCTCAACCCTTTCATCATCCTGTTCTTTCTCTTCTTTATTCTTCTTTTTTTAATAATCTATTATTGCCTTAGGGGTTTGGATCTCTGTACCGCTTCACAAGGTGATAGCCTTTACTTGCTCTATTGGATTCTTTTCCGTATTTCTTGGTAATGCACCTTGATTCCTTATTGCTAAGGAATTTACTAGCTGCCCCATTTGCACTTCTAGATTGTGAATAGAAGAAGAATGATTTTGAATCATTTGCTCCATCCTTTTTTTAGCTTTATCTTATTTGCTCATCTTTGATAACATCACATCCATGAATTTCTCCATCTTGCTCTCTATTGAACTTCTAGAGGATGAACCTTTGTCTTGATGAAATTGAGGTTGAAGTTGAGGTTGTTGTGCATTCTGACCTCCAAATCCTGGTGGTACTTGTGGTCTCCACTGGTTATTTCCTTAATTGTTCCAAGAGAAATTTGGATGATTCTTCCAACTTGGATTGTAGGTATTGCCATAGACTTGGTTTTGAGGTCCTTTAAAGTTGCCCACATAGTTGACTCCCTCTGTGGTCATCCCTCATATCATTTGACATTCTATGGTAGGGTGACCTCCTTGACATAGTTCACATGAGGAAGACAATGTAGAAACTGCATTCACATTCACCTTGTCCATCCTTTTTGTCAGAGCATCAAGCTTTGCATTCAACATGGTTAAACTGTCCACTTCTATCGCTCCTGCTTTCTTTATAATGGCCCTTTCATTAGACCACAAACTTTGTGTATTAGCCATTTCTTCAAAGAGATCCAAGGTATCTTCTGGTGTATTTGACATGATAGTACCTTCAACAACTGGATTAATATTGACTCTAACCGTATGATTGACTCCTTTGTAGAATGATTGCACCAAATCCTATGTAGAAATCAATTGAAGTAGACACTGCTTCTGAAGGTCTTTGAATCTTTCCCAGTAATCGTAGAATGTTTCATCATCGATTTAAAAGAAAGAGTTAATCTTATTTCTGATCCTCAACATCTTTGCAGGTGGTAAGTATTTGTTGAAAAAGGTTGTGTAGAGCTTTTGCCATGTATTAATGGAGTTGGGTGGCAAACTTGTAAACCATCTCTTTGCTCTGTCCATTAGAGAAAATGGAAAGAGAATTAACCGGATTGCATCAGGCTGTACTCCATTCATCTTGAAGGTAGAACAGTACTCCAAGAATCTAGACATGTGACCGAATGGATCCTCATGTGGTAGCCCATTGAATAGTGAGTTTTGGATCATTTAAATTATTTTCGACTTGATTTCAAAGTTGTTTTCTACTACTGCCGGTCTTACAATTGGTGTCTAATCACCTTGTACATTAGGACTCATGAAATCTCGCATGGTTCTCTAACCATTTTGAGGGTTTTGAAGAACTTGTTGCCTTGATGGGTTATTCCTTACGTCATTTCCTAAGTCCATTTTGCTTGGTGATTGTCTAGATATGATTGTTTGTTTCTTTTTCTCACAAACTGTCTTCTCTAACTCCAAATCAAGTCGTATCAACTCAAGTTCTTGTTTTCTTGTACTTCGTGTAATGTGCATCAACCAACACAAATTCCTGCAATACCATAATAAAAAAATAAAAATAAAAATAAAAATAACATTTAAATCAAGTAATATAATTTTCTTGACAATATCAATTCTTTGCCAATCTCCGGCAACAGCGCCAAAAACTTGATGAGTTACAGATCCGCAAGCATACATAATTGTATAAAGTAGTAAATAAAGATATCGTCCCACAGAGATTGTGAATTGAATACTGAAATACTAACTATGTTCGTTTGTTTAGACACCAAAATAGAGTTTAGATTCTTTAAAAAACCAAAAATAAAACACACTAAAGTAAAATTCAAATTCAAATAAATATTGAAGGCTAGGGTTCTTATTCTCAATTAGACCATTTCAAAGGATTGATTACCCAACTAGGTTTAACTATTTCTAATTCATTTTGAAGGGATCTTAGAAACTATAGATTTTCCTCTCAGATAAATCTATAATTAATTGGAGATTAATTAACACTAAGTTTACTGGCTCTCACCAACCTAATGCCTCTTAATTCAAATTTTAAATACAACCTTTAATTAATATTAATCCACTTAATTGTCTCTCAACTAATTAAGCAATCAATAGGTTATTGCCTATTCCTACAGAACCTATCTCTCGATTAAGCCTATAGTGTCAATTCAATTTTAGGTTGATCAGTCCTAAAACGACATTAAGCACAACAACAACCAATGAATTAGATCTAGCAACCTAACATAATCATAATAAGCACATGGTCAATTTGGAATAAGAACCCTAAAAAGGATCTAGCTACTCATGTTAAGAATAAAAGAAAACAAAAAAGAAATGAAAATAATTCTCAATATAATAACAATTAAATAAAAGAGTAATACAAGAAAAACTTCCTTCCAAATGATGTTAGGAAGCCTTGCTCTTCTAACTTCAAGCCACTCCTCTACTAAACAAAATGAAATGGAAATGTATTCTGAAGTAAAATAGAAAACTATGATAAAAACTAGAGCAAGATCCAAAAATAAGAACCAAAATAAGAACAACCCCTAAATAAAAATTAAATGGTTCTATTTATAGACCCAAAGACCTAGTGAGAAAGGTAATCTAACCCCTTTCAAACTCTATCTAATAAAAAACTAAGATATAAGTTCCTTTCTATCTAAACTTCAACTGAAAACTATCATCTCGTTGGCTGCCACATCAGTCAGGCATGGGTGCGCAAGAAAATGACATTGCTATGTAAGAAATCCACCAATGCTGATCCTTAGTCAGGCACAACTGTGCACCCCTGTAATATGCCAAAAATAACTTTCAGGCATGGCCATGCACAATCCCAACATAGATAACTCCTTTTCTTGAGTCTTTAGCCCATCCAAACTTCATGGATTAATCCAATCTTTATCCCAATGCATCTTACAAAATAAAAATCAAAAGAAATTATCTAGAAACAACTAAATCCTAATAATTAAAACAAAATAATAAAACTAACTAAATTATCTAAAAACTAACTAATTATGCAACTACTAAACCTAATATGCAATAAAATAGAGTGTTTAAAACAAGTATTTTTCATACTCATTAGCTATGCTTCGTGGCCTTCAAGAATATAAGAAACTTGTATTGATTTTAATTTAATTTGGAAGAAAAATGAGAAGAAATTGGTAAATATATGTTTCAACTTTCTTGGAGTGGTGGAAACTAGAAATTGCAATGCTTTTTGTTTATTTTCAGTACTTTTATCCAATTGTGATAATCTTTTACTTTTATTTTGATTTATAAAAGAGAAAAAAAGGTAATGAGACATTCTATTTAAATTTTTTTAAGAAGTTACATTTTTAACTATCAATTTTAAAATTAATGCATTTTTTTGGGATTAATCTTAACAATTTCTTTGGTACAAAGTGTCGGGTCTGTGCCTGAATATTTAATACTATATTTGGATAGGACTAGATTATATAGAAAATAAATTTGATTAAAAGACTTAATTGAAAACAATTAAGTTCGGGGATTAAAACGTAGTTTTATGTTAACCGCCCAAACTAACGAATAAAAAAAAAGAATGATGAAAAAGGAGCAGCGTGTTGGCTCTGGGAGACGGAAGGTGGTGACTCACCCTCCCAAAGCCAACAAAGCCAAAGAAATGGCTTTGGTACCATTTTGGTACCAAATCGTTTCAGAGAAGAGAAAAAGAAAGAATTGAGCAGCTTCGTCTGTTCCTTCGGTGAGCGACGCAGGAGTTAAGAAGGAGAGGGAAGGAGCCAACGACATAAGTGAGTGGACTCTCCTCTTCAAAACCCTATATTTTTCTTCTTTTGAATCATTGTTTTGATTGAAGTTTTGGATGTTTGATTGGATTTGGGTTTTTGATCGGTTTATTAAAAATTTAAAATTTGAACGTTGGATTAAGAAGGGAAGGCGATGCCTCTCTGCTAAAGGTGGTGCCTCTGTGGAGAAAGGCAGCGCCTCTATGTAGATCAGGCGACACCTCTATAGAGATTAGGGCGATGCCTCAGTCTGATTTGGAGGGAAAACTTATTTTTGAACTGAATTTGAAATACTGAGATTTATTTATAGTATTTTGCTTGGCCGAGACCAAGATTGACTTGAGAAATTATGATATTTGAATGATTTTGAGTAATTGAATATTAAAGGATTGCAGTAAGACCGTTGCAGGGGTACAGAAGGGTTCAATGAGTTGTAATACTGTGTCCGAAACATAGTGACTCACGTTATTTCCTGTATCCGGGATACAGTAATATAATCTTGTAAAAGCCTTTGGGGCTATTTTGTGTGATTTATGATAATGGTATGCATACCTGGCCTGAACCTTCAATGTGCTAATTGGTATCTACTACATTAATAGCAACCTGATTATATATTATTTTAATGAGTTAAATGTGATTTGATTTGATTTACATGATTTGAATATCTATTGTTTAACTCTTTGGTTTACAGTTATTGTTTAACTATTTATATTGATTGATTTTAAATTATTTTTGTTATTATTTGAAATATTATTTATTCAGTTATTGGGAGTGTTTTGTTTAGTTCACTCATTGAGTGTTTCACATAGAAATACTCACCACTCCCTTTTGTAAAATTAATTTTTTTCAGCCTATTTACTTGTACATACCTGTATAGTGTAATAATGGCAATCCTATGGGTAGCCCAGTCTCTGGATGTCCATGGTGATGAGACCATGAACCTATATTATAAGCGACATGACCCCGACGATGAGTTATCTTTTCGAGTAGCGATAGATCCCATAGCAGTCGAGTACCGGACTTATACGATTAGGAATGACTTCTTTGACGGATACCTGATTTATATCGCATACAAGACACAGACAACAGTGCGAGTATCTCTGACATGGACCTAGCTTCTGCAGTTCTACTGGACTCCTACTTTTTACCGGTATAGGGTTGAGAGTTAAGATGGTTGCTGTTATTTTTAGGTATATATGAGGGCAGCTCATCCTAGGGTAGTTGGACTACCTTCTTTTAGGGTTGATGATAGGGCCTTTTGATATTTTTGGTGTATCATGTTCGTATATTTGATATCCCTTTTCCCCTAGTTTTCCCCTCACCGCTGACAGTGACTATGTATATTATACTGTATATATATGTACATTATGTTTTTAGTAATAGTGTTTCATCGATGAGATTATATATATATATATATATATATATATATATATATATTTTACCATCTATACTATGTGATGAATGGTGGATGTTATGTACATAATTTTTGGTATTATTATTGAGAAACAAATAAAGTTACCTGATAAACAAATAACCTCAGTAGATAGGTTTAAGGCCTAATTTGAGCGGCACTCATGTTATTAACCCTGTATTATAAATCAGTCAATCTGGATAGTTTTGTTTAATAATTTCTTAGAAGTGGTATCTTTCCACAATGTTACTCCCTGATGGACAGTCTGAATTATAAATCTATCCAACGTGGATGCCGGTGGGAAAGGGTGTCTCAATTTCTAGTATCAGAGCCTAGGTTTTGAAAGTTTAGATTATAAGGTTAGGAATATTATTGATTTTGAATCTTAGATAGTAGAAATGATATTATTAATACCTTTGAAAGCTTAGGCTGCAAAATTTGAGATTTGGAAGAAATTTATGTGATGAATGGATAGTGACGATTGATGATGTGGTATTTAATGATTATGAGTATTGAGTGAATTGATTTTGAATTGCAGGAGATTAAGTGATGGCAAGAACTAGAGGAGGTGGTTTAGGTGCTCAAAGTAGACCTAGAGGTAGACCAAGAAGCCGAGGTAAGGGCCTGAGGTGCCTAGGCAGGTAGAAAGGATATAGTGGAATGGGTAGCAAATATGAATATAAGTGGAAATGTACCACGGAATAGATCCCCATTAGAAGCCTCTGTTAGCAACGAAAGGAGTGATAGGCGTGCATATGGTATAGAGAGTGGGCAAGGTAGTTCAATGTCGAGAGCAACGGTGCTGAATTTTAATGTACCAAGGTGAGCACACAATGGACAACTACCACAACCGGTGCGTGGAAATGAAGCTAACCCAGTGCCACAAATGATGTATATGGATGCTACATAATTGGTGCAAACTA
The DNA here is from genome assembly GCA_949673435.1 of Macaranga tanarius. Classification (NCBI taxonomy): domain Eukaryota; kingdom Viridiplantae; phylum Streptophyta; class Magnoliopsida; order Malpighiales; family Euphorbiaceae; genus Macaranga; species Macaranga tanarius. The sequence continues at coordinate 10,595 of CATIWO010692834.1, read as the reverse complement.
TGGCCACTGCAATGGCAGAAAGAGACAGGGAAAAGTATAAAAGGCCTAGAGATGTAATTGAACATGCAAAGAAGTATGGAGCATATGACTTTTACGGTATGCTGGATTCGGGTTAAGCTGACAAATGGATCAATACCGTAGAAAAGGCCTTTAGGACCTTGCAGCTCAACAACGAGGAGAAAATGAGCAATGTTTATGGTTTGATGTTCGAAAAAGCCAATGATTAGCTAACTCAAATTCAGAATCTCTATAGAGAAGCCTTGAATTGGCAGGTATTTCAGGAAGAGTTCAGAGAATATCTGACAGAGAATTATCGCAAAGAGAAGTTGGCTGCATTTATCAATCTAATATAAGGATCGATGACGGTGAGAGAGTATATTGACAAGTTTAAAGATTTATACAAGTACATCAAGGATATTTACCCTACCGAAGAAAGGAAGAGTGAGAAGTTTCGAGAGGGTTTGCATATATACTTGAGAGGGAAACTGAATCTGTGTGCTAGGAAAACATTTTGGGGATGGGTTGAGAAAGTAATGGAGCAAGAAAAGCTAGATAAATAATTTGAAACTTCAACCCAAGTCAGACGAAATCAACAACCTGAGTCTTCTCAATAATCTTAAAGAAGGAATAAAGACCGGCGATCAAGATTTTTCCTATGCTCTAGGAGTAATACGAGAACAGGAGGTCAGAACAGAACTCAGGGAAGCCAGGCATCGGTTAGACAACCAGTGAGACCGTCAGGATAAATAGGTGTTGGATATGGCACGTAGGGAGGAGACATATTGCCTTGGTACAATGTATATAGGAAGATTCATTCAGGAAGGTGTGGTCAGTTGGAGGTTAGATATTTTTAGTGTAATGAGATTGGACATTACTGAAGCATCGTATGCTCCTAGTAGTGAGTGAGGTGGAAGATCAACCAGGGCAGGAAGACCTATGAACGCAACCAAAGAGGGAATGGAAGCAAAGGAACCTCGTCAAAACTAACCAAGAGAGCCAAGTGCTACAATTGAAGGTATGCAGCAGGCAAGGGTCTATACTGTTATATAAAAGGAGGCAGAGAGGTCTCCAGATATGATAGCAGGCAAGGCTCATATCAACAGTAAGTTAGCACGCATACTTATTGACCCTGGTGCTACATTTTCATTCATATCATCAACTTTTGTGATGTATGATAGACTTAAGATGGGTGATTTGAATGACCCTGTGTAGGGTCTCCTCTACCTCTTTTAACTCCTACACACATTTATACATCAAATTCAACAAACAAACATAGCAATTCATCTTAATTTCACCAATTGTAATTAAATGCTCAAAGGTTCAACATGACCTAAAGATGCACATACAAATCCAATAACCCCCAAATTGCTACTAAAGCTAGGGTTATGTGTCCACTCCAAATTTTAATTAGAATCATTTAATTCGGATATGTATGGAATTAATTATGGATTTTAGAATCCATTCGGCCAAAACAAAATATCAACATGAGCAGTAAAATGTCTGGCCCTATTTGACGCTTCTAACAATAAAATCAGTCCAAGCTCAAAACATAAAAATTATAGAGGACTCTCTGAAGTTTTTAGGAATTCCAACCATGCTCAAATCATAGCTCTATAGCTCCAGTTATAGCCAAAACAAAATGACTGAAAAATAGGGTAACAGGACCCGAATTTACAACCAACCAACCTCAACTAAAAATAATCAATAATACAAGAAAAGCTTACCAATTAAGCTCCAATGAATAAAAGTCCTCTAATGCCTCCTAATAGCTATCTTGAACAAGATCAAAACTCTCCAAAACTCAATCAAAAACTCTCTTTTTCTTCTTCTCCAAAATCTCTACACTCCTCATCACAACCCACACACACTCACCCAATCAAAACTTACCAAATGGCCCCCTTTATCTTTTTATAATAATTAAATATTAATAAATAATTATCACTTAAAAACCATAACAATAATAACAATAATAAAAGTAGATATTATGGGTATATATCACTAAAATCCCTCCTTAACTCATTAATAAATTTGATGTAATACATATTAGCCCACAACTTCCCAATATGACAATTAACTCTAAACTTTCTTTATAATCTAGTCCCTCTCTATAACTTGTACCCAATCTTAAACTTAAATAAAGTATATTAACTCTTATGCATAAATGCAATATGTATGTCATACGCACGTGTGCTAAAGGGTGGATGTTACATTTCTCCCCCTTTAATAAAATTTTATCCCCAAAATTAATTACTCACCAACTTCCGAAAATAAATACGGGTATTTTAGCTTCATCTGCTTTTCCACTTCCCATATGGATTCTTTCGGTGAATGATGGCTCCACTTCACTTTCACTATCAGAATCTCTTTATTCCTTAATTGTTTCACCTTTCGATCAAGAATCTCTAATGGTTCTTCCACATAGGTTAGCTTCTCAGAGATTTTAATTTCTGGCTCTTGTATAATGTGACTCGAGTTTGATCGGTATTGCCTTAGCATCGACATGTGGAACACGTCATAAATGGATGACAATTCTCTTGAAAGAGCCAATCTATAAGCAAGTGGTCTAATCCTCTCAATAATTTTATAAGGTCCCACATATCTTGGACTTAGTTTTCTGTGCTTGCCAAACTGTAAAATTCCTTTCTATGGTGACACTTTCAAGAAAACTTTCTCTCCGATATTATACTCCATTTCTCGATGATGTCTATCCACATAACTTTTCTGGCGATCTTGAGCCGCTTTTAAACATTTTTTGACCACTTGAATTTTTTCTACAGTTTTTTGTATCAAGTCCGGTCCTTCAATTTGTCTCAAGCCTTCCACATCTCAACAAATAGGACTTCTGCATTTCCTTCCATAAAGAGCTTCATACAGTGCCATTCCAATGCTAAAGTGAAAACTATTATTTTAGGCAAATTCTAGCAATGGAAAATGATCATCCCAATTGCCTTTGAACTCTATAGTACAAGCTCTCATCATATCTTCCAAAGTTTGAATCGTCCTCTCCGACTACCTATCTGTTTGAGGATGAAAAGCAGTACTAAAATGTAATTTAGTACCCAATGCTCCTTGTAAGCTTCCCCAAATATGTTATGTGAACCGTGGATCTCTATTGAATACAATTGACACAGGAACCCCATGTATTCTCATAATCTCAGAAACATATATAGATGCAATTTGTCCAAAGAATTCATCTGTTGTATCGGTAAAAAGTGTGCAGATTTAGTGAGTCTATCAACTATTACCCAAGCCGCATCATGTTTCTAAAAAGTTCTAGGCAACCCAATCATAAAATCCATCGTTATTCTATCCTATTTCCATTCTGGTATCTTCAATGATTGTAACTTTCACGTAGGTGCTTGATGTTCAGCTTTCACTTGTTGACATGTTAAGCACTTTGCCATGTATTCTGCCACATCTTTCTTTATTGTTGGCCACTAATAAAAAGGCTTCAAATCTCGATACATTTTAGTACTTCCGAGATGCATCACACAAAGAGTAGTATGTGATTAATTCATAATTTGCCTTCTTAACTCTCTCAGATCCGGAATACATAAATAATTTCCAATCATTAACATGCCATCTTCTGTAATTGCAAACTGGGTATTGATTCCTGCTTCCACTTTTTCTTTCATTCACTTTAAATATGCACCTTCTACTTAAGCTTTTCAAATTTGATCCACCATTGATGGTTTGACTTGCAACGTAGCCATTAGATGGTTTTCCTCAACATTGAGATTAATATTCATTGCTCGCAATGCCACTAGATTCTCCCTTTCATAGAAAATTATTCCAGCCATAATTTCCACCATTTTATGACTTAGGGCATCAGCTACCACATTTGCTTTACCCAGATGGTACTCAATGGTGCAATTATAGTCTTTCAATATCTCAATCCATCTTCATTGCCTTAAATTCAACTCTTTCTGTATGGAGATGTATTTTAAACTCTTGTGATCTGTAAAAATGGAAAAAGTCTCTCCATACAAATAGTGTCTCCAAATCTTCAAAGCATGTACAATAGCGGCTAGCTCTAAATTATGAGTAGGGTAATTAGCTTCATGGGTTCACAATTGCCTTAAAGCATATGTGATCACCTTCCCATTTTGCATAAGAACACACCCCAATCTTTATCCTAAAGCAACCATATACATAACAAATCCTCCATCTCCAATTGGCAATGCTAGTACTGGAGTAGTAGTAAGAGCTTTCTTTAACTTCTTTGACATGTCTCAGTCCACCAGAATTGCACATTCTTCTTCAATAGATTTGTTAGAGGTATTACTATAATAAAAAAGTCTTAGACAAATCTTCTATAATATCCGGCTAATCCCAGAAAACTCTAAATCTCTGTCATATTTCTAAGTGCTTCCCACTCCACAATGGCTTTAATCTTCGATGGATCCGGTTTCATGCCTTCCTTCAAAATAATATGCCCAAGAAATACAATTTCTTCCATCCAAAACTCACATTTGCTGAATTTGGCGTACAACTGTTGCTCTCATAATATCTGCAAAGCTGTTCAGAGATGTTATTCATACACTTCTTTACTTGAAGAATAAATGAGAATATCGTCGATGAAGACAATCACAAACTGATCTAAATACTGTTGAAATGTATTGTTCATTAATGACATGAATGCAGCAGGTGCATTTCTCAATCCAAAAGGCATAACTAAAAACTCATAATACCCCTATCTAGTTTTGAATGCTGTGTTTGAAATAGAAGGTTCGGCCACCCGAAGTTGCTAATATTCCGATCTCAGATCTATCTTGAAAAATATGGTAGCATCCTTCAACTGATCAAGTAGAGCATTAATTCTCGGAAATGGATATTTATTCTTTACCGTGATTCTGTTCAATTGTCGGTAGTCAATACACAACCGCATCCTACCATCCTTCTTCTTCACAAACAAAACCGGAGCTCCCCAAGGTGATATACTTGGTCGGATAAATCTTTTCTCTAACAACTCTTCTAGTTGCTTCTTTAACTCTTTTAACTCTGTTGGTGTCATTCTATACGGAGTAATTGATATCGGTACCACTCCCGGAACAGTCTCAATCTCAAAATCAACTTTTCAATATGGAGGTAATCCTGGCAATTCATCTAGAAACACATCAAAAAAATCTCTAACCACCAGTACTTCTTCTACTCCTAGACTAACTTGGGTTGTATCCACTATATTAGCCAAGTAAGCCTCACATCCCTCTCTAATCAATTAAAATATCGTCATCGCTGTAATCAAATAAGTAGGCACAACTTTTCTCTCACCCACCAATACTATCTTTTTATTTCCCCACATATCTATAACCACATCATTTATATAATAATTCATAATTTTATAGTATTTAGATAACCAATCCACACCCAATATAACATCAAACTCTTTTAGCTTAATAACTATTAACTCCGCATATAAAATCTCACCATCCACTACTATGGGATATGCTTTCATAATTGAATTCACTACCACAATACCCCTAATAGGCATAAAAATATATAAGCTATGTTCTGGGGGTTCAATGGTACCATGCACTCTTAATGCAAATTCATGCGAGACAAAAGAGCAAGTTGATCTTGGGTCTATTAATACAAAAGCATCATGGTCAAAGATAGTAAAAATACCAGTGACTACGTCTGAAGCTGTAGGAGGTTCTTGCTTGGTAATAGGATAGATCCTTACTTGGCCTTGGGATGGACCAGCAGATCCTACTTGACTTGAAGTGCTAGCTCCACTTCTTTTACTACCTCGGCCTCTTCCTCGGCTAGCCATAGGTACATTCTCTCCAGCACTACTTTGGACTGTCATTTGAGATCCTTCTCCGCTTCTTTTTACCTAATAATCTCTGATGAAGTGGCCATATTATCCACAATTAAAGCACGCACCCGGTCTAGCATTCCAACATTCACCCTAGTGAATCCTACCACATCTGTTACATTTTGGAGTTGAGGCGCTGCTCATGGATCTACTTTGCCCTCTCTGGGTATCAAACCTTTTAAAACCTCAGCCAAAAGATCCTCCCATTGATTGGTTGGATCGACTCATGCTTCTTCCTCTAAATCCACTTCCGTTGGAAACTAAAGCCTCTAAAGGATGAACTACCACTAGTGCAAGTAGGAGTAGTGAATGAGCCAATGGCCTTCTTCTTCTTGGCTTCCATATCATTTCTTTCACTAATCATTTCTTCGGCTCTTAAGAAAGTCCCTAACACTTCTCTATAGGTTGGAGATTTAATTGCCATCTTCTCAAGATTCAACCCTCTCTCAAACTTGTTTCACTTTAATTCATCGGTGGAAACTTCTTCCGGAGCATACTTTGATAACCTCACAAACTGTACTTTATAGTCGGCAATGGAGAGATCATTCTACTTCAATTCTAGGAACTCATTCTTTTTCCTGTCCTGGTATACTGCCGGAGTGTATTTCTCCGTAAACTCCTTTAAGAAATTCTCCCAAGTTAAGGTCATCTGCACATTCTTGCTTCCCGGTACTGTCTCCCACTAATTTTGAGCATCTTGCTCAAATAAAGAAATGACGTAGCTCACCTTCTTCTCAGTGGTATAGTCAAATCTATCTAAAATCCTCTCAGTGCTTCGTAGCCATTCCTTAGCTACCGCGGGGTTAGTGGTACCCGCAAAGGCTTTTGCACCTTGCTTTCTTATCTTCTCATAGGTCTCATCTATAACAATTTCTACGGGTGGTTGACCCATAGTCCTCATTATTTGAATAAACTCCTGCATAAAAGGATATACAGCTAGAGGAAGGACTTAGGGTTAGGGTTGTTTAGGTCTATGAACTGACTCAGACGACTCTTCGTGGTCAACCCCGCTCTGATACCATTTAATGTAGCACTCTCAAGTACCACATACACATGTACCCAATCTTATATACATAAAATGGAATAATAAAAATTTTCTCAAACGATATTCATATATATATATATAAATTCTTATTCGATACATTGAAAATACTTAATACATATATTATATAATGTTGAAAATATACACATGAACTCAATTACAAAATTATCTTTAATGCCAAAATGGTGAATGCTCATGAGGATGGAGATGTCGACACCAAGCTTACTTTGACCTACCTGAGCTTCCAAGGAAGACACCCTCAAGCTCTATCAAATACGCACCACCAGCTAGTCTAACTATCTGAGTCCTGAAAACTACAATTGCAAAGGAATGAGCTTGCGACTCAATAAACAATTATTAAGATAAACATACATATAATTCTTCCCTTAAGAACTAATTAAGGAAAATATATAATTAACTTTCTACACATCAAACTATAAGAAAATAACATAGTCATTAAGCTAATCTCATATTTAAAGTTTACACGAGTGCATTGGAATGAAGTTCGGTGCTCAAAAATTCAAAAGAAGCAAACTAGTGAAAATCAGGAGGCATGCCGAGTCATGACAGCCACCTCCGGTGCCGACTCGGCCTTTGGTGCTGACTCGGCCTTCGGTGCCAAGTCGTGCCTTCGTTGGTGCCAACTCGGGCTGGCTTGCCGAGTCGGGACAGAGGACTCTGGTGCTGACTCAGGCCTTTGTGCCGAGTCGTGCCCATTAGCATTGGAGCGGTGCCGACTCATGCCGGTGTGCCGAGTCAGCACAGAGGCAAGGCGTGCCGAGTCTCACTCGACTCGGCACAGTGTGCCAAGTCATCCTGCTCTTTGGTCATTCCTTCCTTACACGTTTCCTCTTTCACACGGCCGTATTTGAAACCACATGGTCGTGTTCAATAATGTGTGCAACATCCAAAATACCACAAAACATAATCCAAACACCAAACATCAATTGTTAGTATCACAAATATATCATTCTAAAATAATTCATAAACATAATCCTCACATTCAATATATATACACAAATTTAATGTAACAATGCATGTTTATGTAAGTTAGTATCCGGCCAGAGTTCTCAACACATGTTCACACATTTCACACAAAGCTCACTTTTTCTTTTTCATATTTTTCATTTACAAGTGGCCATTCCTGAGACTTTCTGTCCAGCTCAGTCTCAGATCTCACACATTTATATTTCTCATATGAATGGCCACATATGAGACTCTCTACCCAACTCAGTCTCAGTTTCATATTTAGTAGAGGCTCTCTGCCCAGCTCAGTCTCTACAATTATATATTTTCCTCACATCAATCAATATACATATGTTTTCATCATTCTTATAATATTATTTATATCACCATACTACATCAAGTGGCTTGCACACATAGGTGCCAATGTTCACAATTTATCACAATACATTCTCATATTCATAACATCTACTTACACAATTATAAACGGAGAATATACCGTTCATATACCAAAAGTATACCAAAACCATGGATCATAAACTGAAAATATGTAACACCCGCACTAAAGATACAATATTCAAGCATCGTACCTTATATAGTTCGTGGGATGGAGATGTGGATTGTGTATAGAATAGAGTGTGAGTATGTTAGTGGAGAGGGGTGTAAATGTCAAGGAAGTAATGGAGTGAGTTGCAACAAAAAGAGAGTTGAGGGTTATTATATAAAAATTCAAGAAAGAGAGGGAGGTGTAGAGTAAAAAGTGGTAATTTTCCAAAGGGAGATATATACATATATATATATATATATATATATATATATATATATATATATATTAGCTTATTATTGATAATAATAAGAGTTGATATTTATTTATAATTTAAGAGATAAGAAGCATTAATAAAATAAGGTTGTAGAAGGGGCAATTGGCAATTGGCAATTGGCAATTGGTGGGTTTATTATGTGAGTATGTGTGTATATATTAGAAGAGGGGTGTAGAGAATTAGAGAGAAAGAAGAAGAAGAGGGAAAGTGAGAGTGTTCTTAATTTTCTTTGAGAGATTTGTTAATTCTCTACTTACTTAGCATCAAATTGGGAAGCTTTAGAAGGTCTAGAAGCTATTGGGAACTTCAAATTTGTAAGCCTAACATTTAATTTGGATTTTTGAATTAGGGTTGTTGGTTGTATATTTCGGGTCTATTTTTTATGTTGCATCAGTCATATTATTTTAGTCATATCTAGAGTTTTAGACCTCTGATTTGAGTGAGCTTTAATTTTTTGGAAACCTCAGAGTGTTTACTACAATTTTTATGTTTTGACGAAACCTAAATTCTATCGTTTAGGGTGACTGATATACCTTGACATTTTGGTGCTCCTGCAGCACTCTATTTTTACCCGAGTTTACTTAAAAATGTATAATTAATTTCATACACCTCTGATTTAAGAAATTCTAATTGGAATTGTTAGGAGACTCATTTTTCTTGCTCCAGGAATATTTTCATAATTTTTGTATGTGTATGTGAATTATTTGGAGACCTGGAACCTAGGATACCAAGATGCTCATAGTTGCATTTGAGTGAAATAGTCTTTATTGCTATATGTATTGATGAATAAATTGTGTGTAGGCTTGAATAAGGATATGGGAGCCCAATTTGTAATGGAGCTTCATGTGTGGAGGAGTAGAAGACTTGTAGTAAGTGATTATTAATATGATGCATATATATATTGATTCTCTAGAATGATAATAATATTGCTATAAAATGAATTGATTGGAATATGTGTTGAGATATGAATAAGATGATGGATTAAAGATTTATGGAATAAAAGAATTATTGTGCTATGAATAAATAAGGCAAATTGTGGATTGTAATTGAATATGAGCATATGAATAATAAGTGTATGTTTATATGATGAGATATTGAATGGTGATTGAGGAAGTGACTATGTTGCCATGAATACATATATATATATAGGAATATGAGCTTAATAAGAAAATGTAAAGTGATATATATATGATGAGAATTTGAATGATATATATATATGTATATAATGAAAATGGTGAATTGAATTGAGATGTGAATATACTTGTGAGGCATATGATATGATTGATGAGTTATGAATGTGAAATTTTTGAAATGTAAATTGAGAATTTAATGATGATTGATCTGGGATCTCTGTGTGAGGAATAGTCCCAGATGGTGAGGAAAATGTGTGATAGTGAGGCTGAGCCTGGTGGATAGCCTTCACTGATGTGAAATCTAGAACTGAGCCTGGAGGATAGTTCTAGTAGTGGTCACATGAAAAAGAATAAAAATGTGAGATGGGTAAGCTGGGCCTGGAGGATAGCTGCCCGAAATTTTATGTGAGGATGTGAGGTTGTGAGACTGGGACTGAGCCTGGAGGATAGTCTCAGTATGTGACCACTTGTGAGAAATGTGCATGTGAGGAGGTTCCGGCCGGATACCAAAAATATTATGTGGTGTTATTAATGAATGAGTTATATTTTCATGTGATTTATATTATTGTTGTTTAACATGATTGTGATAATGAATTGATGTATGATATAATGAATGAATTTGTGATTAATGTGATATTGCCTAATTGATATGAAAGTTGAGTTTTGGTATATATTTGGTTTATAATTGGTATATTATTAGTATACAATTGGTATATAATTGGTATGTGTTGAATATATATATATGGTATATATGAAATATATGTGTTGTGAAATGGGAAGCATGAATATATATAACTTAAACAAGTAAAGACTTGTTA
>CATIWO010692441.1:0-12791 GCA_949673435.1 Macaranga tanarius | reverse complement strand
GTAAAAATAATAGCAAAATAAATATTAGATTTAATAATAATTAGCAAAATAAATATCACACAATTCATTTAATTAAAATATATAAAAACATTACAACTAAATAACATTACAATTAAGAAACATAAAATATTAATATCCATTTAGTGTTGTGAATTACTTTATTGCTCCCACAAATATTCTATTAGTGCATTACAAAGTGCAATATGAGCATTTTTGTCCTTAATTGTTTTTATATCGAGCAAGAAATTGTTGAAATCGGATATTTTCATTCTCTACTTTTTCAACAGTTGGAGCTGGAGCTTATAAGGCATCGTCAATTGTGGCATTAAGATCACGTTCATCTTCAATTATCATGTTATGCATGATAACGCATGTAGTCATTATATCATGTTGCAGATTTTTTCTCCGAAAATGTGTTAGACCAGCAACAATTGCAAAATGCGATTGTAGAACTCCGAAAACACGCTTTACATTTTTTTCTATATGCCTCTTGTTTCATCACAAAATATTTTTTCTTTGGACCACGTGGTTCATGAATTGTTTGCACGATAGTGGACCATTTTGGATATATACTATCAGCTAAATAATAACCCATATGATATTCTTTTCCTTGAATAATATAATGAGCAGGAGGAGTTACACATTGATGTCATTATTGGTACCCGGCATGTCAAAATATGCATGTCATATCCAAAGATCATAATCAGCTATAGCTTCAAGAATAATTGTCGGTGATCCACTACGTCCTGTATATTGTCCAGCCCATGATGTTGGACAATTTTTTTACTTCCAATGCATACAATCTAAACTGCCTAATATTCCTGAAAATCCACGTTGTTGACCAATATGAAGTAGTCTAGCAATATCATTTGCGGTAGGTGCTCTGAGATATCATTCTGAAAAAATTTTGACCATTGCACGACAAAATCTCTTCAAACTTTCAAGTACCGTTGACTCTCCAATTTTTACGTATTCATCGGTAGCATCTGCTGGTAGATCATATGCCAACATCCGGAACACATCTGTTGTCTTTTATATAGGTGACAATCCAAGTCTTCCTAGCGCATCACACTATTGTTCGAAAAAATTATCATGACCTTTGACTGCATTAACAATACAAATGAATAAATTTCGAGACATACGATATCGGCGATGAAAAAGATCATCATTATACTGTGGATTATCAAAAAAATAATCGTTGAGTAAATTACGATCAGTAGCTTCACGATCGCGATAGATCACTATATGGCCTGGAACTGAACCACCACGAATAACCTGGTTATTTTGCCGATTGAGATAATGATAAATTATCATCTCATTATTATAAATTGCTTGTTGGATAATATCTTCTTCTGCTTCCTACCCATCCATCATTAATTTTCTCTCTTCATCATCAGATGATGAAAATTCAATATTGGATGGACCTCCAATATTAAAAGTCATTTTTAAATTTCTCAGTATGACTAATTCTAAGAGAAATAAAAATATTTTATTTTACTAGATGTTATGATATTTTTCCATAATAGATGATATTTATATATAAAAAATTTTATCTTAAAATGATAAAGTCCAAAATTTAATCTAACGGCTTAAATGAGGATGAAATCTATCCAACGGTTGATATGAGGATAAGATTAAAAATTTCATCAAACGGTTGAAATTAGGATGAATTTCATCTGACAGTTAATATGATGATGAAATCCATCCAACGGTTAAAATAAGGATAAAATCCATCTGATGGTTGAAATGAGGATAAAATTGAAAAATTTAATCCAATGGTTGATATAAGGGTAAAATTCATCCGACGGTTAATATGATGATGAAATCCATCCAACAATTGAGATAAAGATAAAATCCATCCGATGGTTGAAATAAGGATAAGATTGAAAAATTTAATCCAATGGTTGATATGAGGGTAAAATCCATCTGACATTTAACATGTTGATGAAATCCATCCAACAGTTGAGATGCTTTTAAAATCTATCATATGGCTGAGATGAGGATAAAATTAAAAAAAATTTATTCAACGGTTGAGATGAAAATAAAATCCATCCAATGGTATATTTTACTCATCCATATTTCTCTTATCTAATTTTTTTATCTATTTTATTATATAAATATGTCTCATCCTTCTTTATACATATTAGTTTACACATCTGTATTTCTATCTACTACACCACTCATAGTATCTCATTACTAAAATCCTCCAAACACCAATTAATCAAAAAAATATCATTTCGATCTTCTGGATATAGTGTTGAAGAATATATTCTTTTATGTCAATTGTATATTAAAATTTCTCAGGATCCTATTGCGGGTGTACATCAGTCTTCCGATCGTTTTTGGTCTCGAGTTGAATAATCATATAACAGTGCAAAGGGTGAGAGCTGGGATTATCGCAACAAAAGATCTGTACAATGTCGAATTCAGATAAAGAAAGTTGTGAGAAAATTAAAGGCATGTATAAGACAAGTGAAAAATTTGAATCCTAGTGGTGCCTCTGAAAAAAGATATTGTATGTATTTAAATTTTTTTTATTATTATTATTAATTTGAACATAACATTTATGTTATTTTGCAATTAAATCGTGCAAGAATATTATTTATACAAGATGGTAATTATAAAAAAATGGTTTAAATTTGATAATGTCTGGGATATTATGAAGGATTTTGAATAGTTTAAAGATCATGTCAGTACTGCAAGAGAAAAATCTCGTATGCAAAAAATAAATTATGCCTCATCAGAGTCAAATAATCCTACTCCTGATTCTTTTGCACTTGAATATCCTAGTTTGTCATCATTTTCACTTAATTTTGATGATTCAAATATTGGTAGTTCATCATTTGAATACCCTATTGGTATTAAAAAATCCAAGTTAAAGAGAAAAAGTGATGAACAAACTTCAACTGTCATCAATACTCTAAAAGAAGAAAATGAAAAGTTTAGAGAGATTTTGAAAAAAAGCAGTTTAGATAGATTAGAAGCATATAACAAACATACAACAGTGAAAGAATTAAGAGAAGTAAATAGAATTTTGATGTGGAACTTGAAGACTATTGAGAATACAACTATGCATGTATTTGTTGAAGCTGAACAAGCACATATTATACAAAAGAGATCTGCACAGCATCAACCACCACTACCACCACCTTTTGCCTCTAATAATTTAAATTATTATTTTGATAATATTGGTGGATCTGGAACTGATCTACCAGATTATTAAAATATATATTTATGTATTTTTTTAGAAATTGTGTGATGTTTTCATATTTATGTAATGTTTTATAATGTTTTAAATATTTATGTAACGTTTGACAATGTTTTTAAATATTCATGTAATGTTATTTTATGTTTATGTGAATATATTATGTACATATAATTAATAATATATGTAATGAATATACATAAATTATTAATTTTGAAAATATAAATAATAATACATTCAAATAATTTTATATTTTTTAATTAAAAAATAAAAAAATTATCATGAAAAAGGAAATAAAATAATATAAAGTAAAAATTAGTCTATAATATTTTAAATATAAAAAATATAGAACTTGTTTTTGGTGTGTATTTTTATAATTATACAAAAAATAATAGTATTTGCTGTTGTGAACAGTGTCACAGCAAATTTGTTGTGCTACTGTTCACAATCAGCAAATTGCTACTTGTTTTGGTGTGTGATTGGAGTGCTCCCACGCTAAAACACACGTGAATTTACTGAACTAGCATGTGCGTCGGAGATGCTCTTAACCCATGGTGCTCTTTTTTTTTTCTTTTTTGTTCCGGATTCATGTTCAGTGGGCATTCGGGTTGGATTTTTAATTTTTTCCAGTTTGGTTTGTTAGTTTGATTTGGCTTTTTAGTTAGTTCAGTCTCAAATGGTTTTAAATATTAAAAATTTAAAATATTTTTTATTTTCTTGAGTTTGATTTTATATAAAAAATTTCCAAAATTGAAAAAACTGATTTTTATCATAAAAATATTTCAAATAATATATAAATAATAACAACTTTATTTTAAAAAACTTAAAATAAAATTTTAAAATGATTTGTTCAATTCTTTTCAATTTATTTTTTTTAAAGTTTGGTTCGGTTGGATTTTTGTATATATGAATTCGGATAATACAGTTTTATCGTTTCAATTTTAATCAAGATGGTCAAATGTCCAGTGTTAAGAGGATCTCTTAAAAAAATTTTAAAGTTGTGTTTGTAAATTTAAAAAATTGGGAATACTCTAAAAATAAAAATGAATTACAAAAATATTTTTATCTATTGTTAAATAAGAATTGAATAATTTTATTATTTTTTAAAGAAAATACTTGAACAAAGATCTTGGGCTTTTTTTCCCTAACCCAAATTTCCATAATTTTTAACACGCATGGTTAACTGAGATTGAAATTCATTTTACGACTAAAACACGTTTTAAAATTTCTGCATTGGCCTCTGTACTTTTATTTTTGTGAACATTAAGTCTTTATACCTTTATTTTAACAAGATTAACACCTTCAATAAATATAATTCTAAAAGTTTTCATCAACTATGTTTTTTAATTAAATTATTTATATTTTATTTTTAATATAAAAATTATAAAAATACTATTAAATGCCAAATGCTCTTATGAATATTAAATCTCAATAATATAATTGTAATTTATTGGTTAACAAGATTTTTATCTAAGTTTACACAAATAAAACTTAAGCAAAATTCTATTAAATTTCATTTTAGTTTATTCTAAATAAAAGAAAATGGAATACACACACATATATTAAAATATTTATCATAAAAAATAATTAAAATTTTACTTAAAAATTAAAGATTGATTTAATAAAAAAAATAAAAGTTTACGAATTTATTAGAAATTTTAAAAAAAATAAAGAGACTAAACTAAAAATTTTACTAACACAGTTTACCTCTAATTTTAACGAAAGGACTTAATGTGTAGAAAAATAAAAATATAAGGTATTAATATGAACAAAACTAAAGATGTAAAGTCTCAATCTATACATATAAAAGTGGAGGGGTAAATCAAAAAAAAAAAATAACAGTGAAGGGAGTAAAATATGGGTTATTCCTAATATTAAATCCAATGGAGATCCATTACCCTAAAAATGCGAATGGCTCATTCCCACTCCCCTCATGGGTAATAATTGATTTACTTGTAATCATGTTAAATCAACAATTGTTAAATATTTATTATAAATAAAACATATAAATTAATTAAAAAATATTAAAATATTTGAAAAAAATATTTATTAAAAATAAATAATTTTAATGATAATAAATTTTATCAAATAAATAAACAATTTTTAAAATATTTTATAATAGATAATTATAATATTTATTTTGGTATATAAAAAAATAATTATAATGTTAATTTTTATATATAAAAAATAATTATAAAAATATTTTAAGTGATAAATGATATTGATTCTCATTCTCATTACATAGTTAACCAAACATATTCTTTAAATTTTCATTCAATTTCCAATTTCTTTCTATTTTAATTTCAATTTCGATTTCGGAGCATAAACCAAACGAACCTTGAGATAATTAGCTCTAATTCACTTTAATTTTTTAGACTAAATATTATTGATTGATTACAGAAACCACTAGTAAAACTCTTGGTTTGTTGGACTTGCCAGAAACCAAGATCATACTAATATGGGGCGCACATTTATCTAGTCGATCCCACTTCCTAAAGCATTTCTACAGTAGTTTTAATCTTAATATTGCAACCAAACACTCATTATGGTAGGATATATTAATGTTTCTTTTTATAATTCAAATTTGGGATAACCACATTTTTAGTTCTAAAAGTTATAGGATTTTACGATTAAATTCTAAATACTTAATTTTTAACAAATGAGTTTTGTAAGTATTTAAAAAAATTAATTGGTAGTCTTATTCCGTTTAAAAAAAAAAAAAAAAAAACCGCATGTGGCTATATTTTCACTTATGCGGAATCTTTGTCATCACTAATCACTATACCATCCTCATAGGCTTTCTAGCCACTTAGTCTTTCCACTTAACATGTTCACATATTTTATCAATAATCCTCCAATTTATCACTTTAACATATTTTAACATGTCCAAATCTCAACCAATTACAAGATTGATTTAGCAAATTTATATATCAAGTAAAATTTAAGGACTCTCATGTCACCAAAAATAATTAATAAATCCTTTACTAAATTTAAACTCAAAAGTATAATTGCTATTTTAACATTCGATAGGTATCTTTACTTAAATTGATATAGGTACTATTTTAGATTTCAAGTATATTTATTATCTCAATCTAATTATACTCAACAAATCAATATAATTACCAATTAATTTCAAGCATTAATCATAAAAATAAAATCTCTATGAAAACATCTCAAAATAGATTGGAAATATAAATAAAATATTCACTACATCACCAAACTACTAAGATAATCTTAGCACTAAGAAAAGTTTAGCTACACATGATTGTAAAAACAAAACCACAATTGATAAAAATTCCAATAAAAGTCATTACAAATCAATTAAAGAAAGATAAGAAAGAAAAATAAAAATCCCTTATTGTGCTTTCTTCTTGAATGCTTGAAACTCTTGCTTGATTTTCAACTTTTATAAATCTTTAATTCTTAATCAAAAAGAAGAGAAAAGAACTTAAAAATGATCTTAATATGCTATTTATTAAGATATCGTAGGAATGATACTCTACTTATATTTATATTAGTTAAGCAACTTGTGCACTTATAGTCAACAATATGTAGATTAAATATTATGAATTTAGAAATGACCGTCTTATCTTTGGCACATGCTTGTGCAAAGCAACAATTCTTAAAACTTGATTTCCTCTCTATCTAGCATGGTCATGCCACCTTAGCGTACGCCCATGCAAAAACTCTGATCATATTTTCTTCATTCTAAGTCCTTTTTCAAGCCTTTAACCTTCATATATGGACTTCCTTTAAGCTCTAAATCAATTTTAATAATCTTTTAACACTTCAAATCATTTAGCAAACATTCAAAAGAGAATTAACTCACATGAAAACTATAAAAAGCATATAAATAGCAAAAATCTATTAAACAAGACTAAACAAAAGGTTTTGACTTCAAAATATAAATACTTAAACCCACAATTCATATAAATCTTTTAAGAAAATCTTATTTAAAATATATGTATTTTATGCCTACATCAAACACCCCTACACTTAGATTCGTAATTGTCCTCAAGAAAATTGAATTCAACTCACCCAATACATATAAATATAGTAATTAAATCCTCATTAATAGCATATATCATATATGTTAAAGGAATTCCAACTAATATAGCTCACACAATCTCACCCTAATATAAATTTTAAACATAAAAGAAATTTAGGAAAAAGAAATACACATTGCATTATTAAGTATTATGGCCTCACTTTGGTAATACAATGCTTTCAATTGAAGATTACCAAGTTAAATCAACTACTACATTCATTTAAAATTGAGGTTTTTGAAACTTTAATGCCAAATGATTTTCTCTTGCATTAAAACCTTACTTTTTAAAATTTGATTGCCATAGGAAAGAAAGGTTTTCTTTAACCTTTCAACTAGGGGTGTAAACGAGCCGAGTCGAGCCGAGCTTTGGCTAGCTCAGGCTTTGGTTAACTCAGGCTTGGTTCATTTATAAACGAGCCAAGTTTATTAGACCGCTAAGTGGTTCACGAGCTGTTCACGAGCCTAAACAAGCTAAAAAAATTTCTAAAAATACAATGTATAAATTTAAATTATTCATTAAAAATATTTAAAATAAATTATTTACTAAATAATTTATTATAAAATTATGATTTTTTATAATAATATATTTTTAAAATATTTAAATGAATAAAAATTTTATATATTGTATATCTAAAATTAAATTATTAATACATTAAAATTACGAACCGGCTTGCGAGCTCTTATTCGAGCTTGTTCACGAGTTTTCACAAGCCGAGATTTGTATAGTTTGAGCTCGATTCGTTTATTAAACGAGCTTCAATAAATGAGCTCGAACGATCTTTTAACGAGTCGAACGTTAAGCAGCTCGGCTCATTTACACCCCTACTTGGAAGGTTAATTATAAATTCCATTATTTTTATCCATCATTTTTTTTACCAAGTATAAATATAGAAAACGGAGAAGGGAAGGGATTCGAACTTGAACCTTCAAATACCTATGACGGCGGCTTGGCTAATGGCCAAAAACTCGCAGGCTTATCCATCAATCAATTTTGTTGAAGCCTCGCAGGCTTATCCATCAATCAATTTTGTTGAAAACCAGTCTTATCTTATTTTTATTCTTTTGCAAATACAATATATAACCGACATATAAATCCATGAGGATATTCCATCAATTTACCTTTTTTCATAATTTATTTTTTTACAAGTAATATGGAACTCAGTATTATCGGGACAGATAGTGTTGGATTAAATCGAGAGCAACAGAGCTTGAGGCGTACAAGAGGAGCACTGGGCTAAAGGATTTATTCTCCTAGGATACAACAAGCTCTTCTGTGGAACACACAATAGTAGGAAGCAGCAGAATAGGAAAGAAGATGAGAAGTTTTTTTTTTTACTCTGTAATGTACCCAGCATATATATTTAAAATAAGATGTTAAGAAAATCGTGGGATAGTGGTGATATGAATTTTGAATAGTTACAGAAATCATGGGATAATGATAGAGATAATAGGATAACGTGGGATGAGAGATCTAAGGTTTGAATAATTCAAAAAACACACGTTTCCAGGTAAGCATCCAAAATCCAAAATTAAATTTGAAATTTGAAAATAAAAAAAATAAAAAGAAGCATGGACTGGGTTGTCACTAATTATCTTACGCGCAGGGGGGAAATCCATTGATTTCACTACATTTAGGCTTTTGGCCCAATTTCTCTATGCGTGCATACGAGCCCATTCCTTTTCCTTGGCTCTTTACAAGCCCAAGAATGTACATTTGATAATAAACTAATAAAAAATTTATAAACAAGCAATGTTGGACATTTGGTTTTTTACTTTTTAAAATACAACACATTTACAACAATCCCCCACATATTTTAAAAAGACACTTTGTTAGGTAACTTACTGTTGGGTGCAATGTATTAATCCTGGTGTCCTTTAGACTATGAACCAGAACTAGAAATAATGAAACATAACTTATAATATACTTGGTGAAAACTTATAACCAAGGATATTTCTTATAAGTTAAAATTTCCATCATTCACATTATACCCCCACAATTATGCTGTTCAACGCGATTGTGCGCTAATAGGCCATGCACTTGCCTGGTCATTCATGAGTGCTCTAGAGACATTGCCATAAGTCTCATAGAAGTGGCCCCACTTCACACTCATATAGGTGATTTCATCAAGTATATAATGCAATTATATATACCATCCATAAGGAATATGAAAATCACTAAGAGTTATTGGCTCATCCTCACTTGAATTGCATTCTAGCACAACTCACACCATAGGAATTGACAAAATTAATAGTGCTAGCAGGATTAACCTATAACTTGTTATTACCCATATGAACCTTATTTATGGGATCTTCAATCACAAAGGTTAGGTTACCATCAAGGTTAATTCTCAAATTAGCTGTAGTCCCATTCCCCTTGATGTTTCAAGAATAAATTTTCTACCTAATGGTTTAGTCAAAGGATCGACCAAATTCACTTCTAACTTAACATAATCAATGGATATAATTTCATCTTTTTGCAGCTGCTTAACCACATCATGTCTTAGGCGAATATGCCTATTTTTACCATTGAAAGTCTTATTCTTCACAATGGCTATTGCCGTTTGGCAATCACAGTGCATAGACACTGATGGTGTTGGTTTCATGCCTAATGGAATACTTGCCAAGAAGTTTTTCAACCACTCAGCCTCATTACCAACTAATTCCAAAGCTACAAACTCTGACTCCATAGTAGATTTAGCAATAATTGTTTGTTTGGTTGATTTCCAAGTGACGGCACCGCCACCAAGAGTGAATACATATCCACTAGTGGATTTTGTCTCCTCTGAATCTGAAATCCAGTTTGCATCACTGTATCCTTCTAATACAGTAGGAAATCCACTATATAGGATACTATAATTCATAGTTCCTCTCAAATATTTCATTAGTCTGACTATGGCAGCCCAATGATCTCGGTTAGGATTATACATATATCTACTCAATCTGCACACAGCATATGCTATGTCAGGTCGAGAGAAGTTCATCAAGTACAATAAACTCCCAATAATTTGAGCATACTCAGATTATGCAATAGGATCTCCTCTATATTTTATTAATTGAGTGTTAGCATCACAAGGGGTACTCACATGAGTGACATCGAAATGCCCAAACTTCTTAAGAAGTTTCTCAATATAATGTTTTTGCGATAGTATTATACTATCACTCTTCCTTATGATTTGAACACCCAATATCACACTTACTTCACCCATGTCTTTCATATCAAATTTAGAAGCAAGAAAAGATTTTGTTGTATGTACTATGTCAAGACTAGTACCAAAAATAAGCATGTCATCCACATACAAATAAATAATTACACACTCATTTTCTACAACTTTAGTGTATACACACTTGTCAACTTCAATAGAGAAAAAACCATTACACATTAAAACATGATCAAATTTGTCATGCCACTGTTTAGGAGCTTGTTTCAAACTATACAAAGACTTAAGAAGTTTGCAAACTTTATTTTCTTAACCAGAAACTACACAACCCTCAGATTGTTCCATATAAATTTCTTCTTCCAAATCACCATTTTCTTAAAGGTATTGGAGTTAGCAACCTTGGGTTTGTAATCAGAATTTTAAGATTAGGTTTTTTGATCATACCTTTTGTTGTGGTGAATAAAGTTTGCTTTGGCAGTCATTCCCTTTGAATTTACAGCTTTGATTTCCTTGCAATTTATGTCTTCGATGATGATATGCTTGACCAATTCTTTGAGAGTCAACTGTTTGTGCTTGTGTTTGAGCTGCTATTTGTAGTCACTCCATGATTGAGGGAGTTTTTCGATGAGCAGTCCAGCCACAAACTCTTCTTGGAGGTTGATATTTTTGCCTTTTATGTCCTCAATTAGCTTGTAATATTCATTGATATGCACCTTGATATCCTTTTTTTCGGCTATCTCCCACCTGTAATAGTTTCCAATCACGAACTTTTATTTCCCAGCATCTTCAGCAGTGTATTGAGTGGTCATTGAATCCCATATTTGATTGGCTTCCTTGTATGCACAGTAAACATCAAAAAGATCATTAGAAAGGGTGCTAAGGATGGTGTGCCTGCAAACCTTTTTCGCATGAACCCATAGCCCAAGTTGTTTCGCAGACAATTCAATAGGTCTACGATCTTCCTGTGCAAAGGCAACACCGTGTATATCCAAGATAGAGAAGATGTGCTCCTGCCAGCGTTTAAAATTGTCTCCGTTGAAGACCTCAATTTTGGAGACGTCGGGGAATGGTTTTGCAAAGGCTGGCGGTAAGAGAATAGCCGCGGCAGGAAAGGCCACAGCAGGAGCCATGGTAGAAGGTGGCAGAGGAGCAGGTGCAGGGGGAGGGGTCAGAGGCCCATCAGAAGAAGAACCAGATGCATTATTGAGAGTAGGGTTGTCTGTTGCCATGTTAAATCCTTTAGATTGTTGGATTAAATCGAGAGCAATAGAGCTTGAGGCGTGCAAGAGGAGCACTGAGCTAAAGGATTTATTCCCCCAGGATACAACAAGCTCTTATGTGGAACACACAGGAGCAGGAAGCAGCAAAATAGGAAAGAAGATGAGAAGTTTTTTTTTACTCTGTAATATACCCAATATATATCTTTAAAATAAGATGTTAAGAAAATCGTGGGATAGTGGTGATATGAATTTTGAATAGTTGCAGAAATCATGAGACAGTGATAAAGATAATGGGATAACGTGGGATGAGAGATCTAAGGCTTGAATAATTTAAAAAACACACGTTTCCAAGTAAGCATCCAAAATTAAAAATTGAATTTGAAATTCGAAAATAAAAAAAAAATAAAAAGAAGCATGAACTGGGCTGTCACTAATTATCTTACGCGCAGGGGGGAGGGGAAAATCCACTATTTTCACTACACTTAGGCTTTTGGCCCAACTTCCCTGTGCGCGTGAACCTATTCCTTTCCCTTAGCTCTTTACAAGCCCAAGAATGCACATTTGATAATAAACTAATAAAAAAACTATATAAACAAGCAATGTGAGACATTTGGTTTTTTACTTTTTAAAATACAACACATTTACAACAGATAGAAGTTAGTATATTTTTTAAAACTATTTTTGTGAGCCACCAATATAAAGTGGGATCTCACATGTTTAGTGTGAAAAAGATGAATTAAATCCAAGACCTCTGTCTCTCAAGAGCAAAAGCTCTTGCCACTTAAATTAGACCTCAGGTGTATCTTTCATCATACATAGATGTATAATATTTTCCACCTTGCAATTATAAAAAAAAACTTGACCAAGTTTTAATGTGAGCACATTGTATGACATGAGGTTTTGTACTCAAATATTCACCAAATGAAATTCTTTTAAATCAGCATCAATTATGAAATTCAAAAAAACTACCAATCTCATGCTCAATGTGTTGTAGAAACACCTGACAATTATATAAAAAAATATTCTCATATAGGAATATCCGTATAAATCATTTTCCTACAACACATTCTTAAGAAGTGGAAATCACAGTTGAAATATAGTGACAGTAACAGTAGATTTTAGAAAACTATTAAAAGAAAATTCAGATCTACACTTTATCC